>KZ651717.1:405611-423808 GCA_001010745.2 Gerris buenoi
AATAAAAAATATGAGTTTCAAGCTGTAAGTTATGTTTTTTTTTAACCTTATACTTTCTTGAAAATGTGTTTATTTATGTATGTAAGCCAATAAGAAATGAGGTGATCTACCTAGCACATTGTTTTTTAGCTTTCTGTACACTAGACAGTTGTGGAATATCGGAATGACCCAAAAAATTAAAGGGTGCAACCTTGTATACGCGCTTGTAAAAAGCGCCTGTAAGGCCTGGGGGGGGGGAGGGGGGCTAACAGAAAAGACCCAAGAATGAATTTGAATAGTCTTTTAAAGAAGAGCTTAATAAGTAAAATGTGACAAAGGAAGAAATCACAAAAAAGAGAGAAAAAAAGAGAAATATCTCAAGAAGAAAGAGATTAAGATGGTACGACAAACTCTTGGAAACGGAAAAAACCATATATGTATACTCCTTGAACCTATTGTAGGGGAACTCTGGAAGAAGATTAGTCTTAGTTAGCTTTATATACATGGTAGTAGTAGTCTAGTACTTCCTACTAGAACGGGTAGGACGAACCACTTGTTCGAAACTGCAATTAGGGCATCACTTAAGTCCTTTTTACGCCCCGTGGTGGAGAGTTCCAGCTACTACACACATCATACATTTGTACATTGTACCGAAGCGATTATGGTGTGGTCATTAGTAAGCTATATAAGCGTGCGTCAAAGCGTGGGGGAAGAGTCCCCATAAAGGGTGTCCCTTGCCCTGCTCCGTCCTCGAACCATAGATACAAATTAAATCATCATGACATGGATCGGACCCACATCAAAAAGAGGGGAGTCCCCATACATAAAGGGAGTCCCTCGCCCTGCACCGTCCGCGATTCATTGATGCAATTCAGAGTATTATGGCACGGGATCGAACCCACGACCTCGAGTTGCCTTGACTTATTGATAGCTGAGCGAGCGCCTCAAGGCGCTCGGTTACCTTGCTCCCGCTTTGTATACATAACTAGCTGGATACCCGTGCTTCGCTACGGAGTGTTTTTAAATTTGATAAGTTTATAAACTACCAGGGAAGCATACAAATTATTTTACTATGCGATGATATTTAGATTCTATTCCTCCTAGTTATCCCCCGTCTCTTTGATAAGATCATTTGCAAATATCCTAAATTTACCCCCCTCCTAAATGAAAATATGACAAAACTGTACATAACAACAATTACTGTACTCTTAAAGAGCATTTCAACGATATGCATCATTAAGATAAAGGGTATTCATTACTTGTACCCCGTACCCCTTTGAACCAAAATTTATAGTTCGAAAATTCATGTAAACAGTTACCTTCCCCTTGCTTTGAAGGTCAAGTGTGCAAATTTTCATCGAGATCGGACTAAAACTGTAGATTTGTATAAAAGACTATACATATGTACACCCTTATGATGACTTTTATATCCATATACCCCTTCTAAATGAAAGTAAGACAAAACTGTACTTAAGAACAATTACTTTTCTCTTAAACAGCTTTTCAACGTTTTGTATCATGAAGGGTATCCAGTATCCATGACTTTGTCATTTGTACCCCGTAAACATTACAACAATTATTACTGTACTCTTAAAGAGCATTTCAACGATATGCATCATGAAGATGAAGGGTATTCATTACTTGTACCCCGTACCCCTGTGTACCAAAATTTTAATTTCGTAATCTCATGTAGGCAGTGACCTTCACCTTATTTTGAAGGAAAAGTGTGTAAATATTCATCAAATTAGGATAAAAGACATACCCTCATACGGATACTCTTCTTTTTATATAAGATATAGCTATATTTTTCAATTTTACCCCCCTCCTAAGTGAAAATATGATAAAACTGTACATAACAACAATTACTGTCCTCTTAAAGAGCTTTTCAACGATATGCATCATGAAGGGTATTCATTACTTTGACATTTGTACCCCGTACCCCTGTGTACAAAAATTAAATTTCGAAAATTCATGTTGACAGTTTTTTCCCCTTGCTTTGTAGGCCAATTGTGCAAATTTTCATCAAGATCTGACTACAACTGTAGATTTTTATAAAGAACATACATTCGTTAACTTTTATATATATATGGCCGCCATCTTGATTCAAAATGCCCGATTGGTATACCATTTATCTAAAGTTACTAATTTGATATATGGAAGTTAACTTCTAAATTTCAAGGTTCTAGTGCAATTGGTTCCGGAGATATCGTCTTGTCAAATTTTGTATATAAATGGCCGCCATTGTGAATCAAGACGGCAGATATTTCTTAGCGAGCACCTAGGAGGTAAGAGGAACACACCTACAAAATTTCATGGTCCTAGGTCCAGTGGTTTCAGAGATATCGTGATGTGTCAGTGAGTGGTATTTGGATTTTATATATATATAGATGTTTAAAATGATTAAGGAATAAATGGAAGTAAGATATCAGAATGGATTTTGCATGCAAAATAATTGTTCATTATCTAGGAATAAAAATTAAAAAATTGAGGAAATAAAGCTAATTACATATAGAAGAATCAAGAATTTTCTACCTTTTAAAACATAATATTCGCAAAAAAATTGGTTGAAGAAAGAATATATTAAAATAGAAAAACTATAACATAAAATAAAATAAGGTAAACGAGGAGTTTAACACTGAAAGTATAATCTTAGCACATTATTATTATCATAGTCTTAGAAACATATGACTTGATATGACATACTCAACATTTATGGTTACAAAGACTTTTAGTGATGATCAAATGGCAAAGCATTTCTTGAAACTATTTGCATGGGGAATGGTATGGTACAAATGGATTTGCTAATACCAAAATTATCTCCTATTTTTCTATTTCTAGATCTAATAATCTGTACTAATTAAATATATGGTGGTAGTTAAAGGAGATGGTATTAATTTACGTTCATTAGAGTGGAATTAGTAGCTAAGTAGACTATAAACACATTGACAATGATTATTGTAAAGTGCACATTGTTAGCGCATAGTTGAAGGGCCAACTTTAAACAATTTAAATTTACTCGGAAATAGTCATGATTATTACAGGAACTAGTGGCGCAATAGTTTGTAACTGAAATGTTGTAAAATATATTAAATTTCTTGCGAAATCACATTTAACACATCAATTAAAATCAGGTATTAGTATAGCACTTAACAAAATACACTTGTTTGTCTAATGAACTATAACCATTTATGAACTATAAATAAATTCAATTCAATATTATAACAAATAATATTTGTAAAGAAAAAAAGTACTATTTTTTCTTTAAAAAGAAAAACAAAAAAAATCTTTTTTGGTTGTCCGACATGGAAAATTAACTTGAAAATTGATTATTTCTTGCAACTAAATCTTGAAGTGATAAAATTTTAAAATGCTGAATGAGGATAAATCAAGAGAAACATAAGAATATGGAACTATTATCGGGTTACTAACATTGCACAAGTTTAATAAAAGATGCTGGTAAAGTAGATATCGGCCGAGGATCTAAGAAGGATGCAAGAAAATAGGTGGGCTAGAGTAGTGCCTTTTAATTTTAAAGGGTTACTAGATATAGAAGAAGAGTACTAGTCATAGAGAAGAGAAGAAAAAGTGGAAAACCGAAATTTAGATGGAGAAAAGAGATAGAAGTGGTTTTGGAGTGGGAGAATTATTTCAAAAATCAACTTTAGATGGAAATTTTTTTATAACTTTATGAAACTCTTAAAAGGATGAGTTTCTGTTTGGCAATATATAATGACTGAAATAAGAAGCTAGGTTTTATTAAAAACACGCATTCATTTATTTTATAACTATCGCGGTCATTTTTGTTCCAAAGCTCATCAAAGGTAACGAAAAATGTGTGATATTTCTGAAGAACGAAATTTTTTTATATCTCCGATTTCGAAAATTCCATGAAAAAACTCCGTTTCAGACATCAGGGAACATTTTTGGTACCATGTCTGTCTGACGATCAGCTTTTGTGAACCTAAGAAATGTTGATTGATTGTGATAATGTAGCCCGCGGATAGACTAGATTTATTTTAAAAGTGCCCTCTTATTTTGTTAAATCGATACTTCCATTCATGTAAAATATATATATATATATANCATTTATTTATTAAAAATAATAAATATACCATATACATAATCTTTTATGTATGTATTTGAAGCATTCGTTTTTAAGCAAACACCAATATTATGGAGAATTTATGGCCAATATATTATTCATAAGTTGTATTTATATTAAATACAACTTATTTAGGACAGTAGCGACAACCAATATTAAAAAAGATATACGTGTGGTGTCGTGGGAGACCCGGTAGGAACCAAGTTCCTTACGCTTTTCATTAAATATAAATGATAAAATCACGGTAATAACCACTTATACATGGTGGAGTTAGAAAAGAGACAAAATTAAAAATAACTAACTATTTGTACTAGCGGAGTTAAGTCAAAATTAAATGAAAAGCTTTTTATTATCTTTGAAGCGAGACCCTTTCAATTTTCAATTAATAATGTATTGTATGTTGAGAAAAAAGTTAATGGTAAATTTATAGTTAAAGCAGATGGCTGAAGAACGAAAAAGAACTGTCCTCTCAGACCCCGTCGGCATATTCCTCCAATTAAATATTAAAATAAAAAATATAAATTATTAACTCTCAAAAACTTCTGCTTGTATTAGATTGAAATTTTACATGCCTGTTTAATTGTACTTTAAACGATGAGTATGAAGTTTTATTAAAATAAAACTTCATACACATTTTTGTGTTAATGATTTATATTTTACGTAACGATTTTAATCGTTACGTTAGAACCTAAGATATCGGTAGAAACGTTGTTTTCTTTATTTAAAACGTTTTGGTCCGCTTTAATAAATTTAGCGATCTTTATCACTTCATAGCAATGTAGGTGTTCGTTTTACTAAAAAAATTATTTAAAAAAAGTTGTTTGTCACATAAAATCAATGAAGCAAAAATTCTACATTTACGCGAGCGTAGCGCGTTAACCGCTTGGGCGGATAACGTTGTCCAACAAACATGTCCTGGGCATTGGTAAAATGAATATGTGTACCAAATTTCAACTAAATTCGATCATCTTTTACACAAGTTATCGCCATCGGTAGATTTCGTGACGGATTTTGCGTGACGGTGATTTTGGTCGTTTTTTTCGGATTCACTCCCGGGCTCCAGAACGTGCCATAAGGAACTTCGTTCCAAAAGTTCTTTGGACATAGATTAGGAATATTGAGGTTTTTAAAATTTGTATAACTATTATTAAGATTAGTGAAATAGTAAATTCAACTTTTGAGTTTACAAATATAAATAAAAAATATAGAAACGTTTAATATTTTATTTAATAAGCAAGGTTGTACAGAAATACTTTTCCATGAATCAAAGACTTATACAGGGTGTTACCGACCTAAACCGCAAAAGAATTTTTGGGTGAAACTAAATCCAGAATGGAGCAAAACTCCACCAAGCTCACTTTTCTATCTCAATCCGTTGCCGAGATAAGATTTTTTAAAGATTTTTTTTTTTTTAAAAAAAACACGTTTTTTGCTAATAAAACCGCAATTTCTCCACTTTAAGACAATTATTTTTAACTACTGACCATATTTTCGAAATCAGCGGTCAATTTTCTATAAAAATAGACAATTTTTATTTTTTGGAATTATTAACTTAACACCGAAATAACAGTTCAAAACATTCAAAAATTAGAAAAAATAAAATTTCTGAAATTCTTTGAATGCTCACTATTTTCCTAGAAAAAGTCTTGAAGACTGTCAAATCTCACAAAACTTCCTCATTTAATACTCTTTCGAACGGTATAACATTGCGATTCCGTATCGATTTCATGGAGAAATTTCAGTTTGAATGCAAAAGAAAGGCACCTTATGCACGTAAACTCATAGCAGGTGCCTACCAAAATGCTTGGATGGAACGAGAAAAATCATCAGCAATTTTTTAAAATGGAAATTTATTACATAAAACATTTCAACAAAAAACGAATTTTCGATACGGACAATTAGATAAGACATTTAAAAGTGGTTTCCTCAATTGCGAATGCAGGCTTCAAACCCAACAGTCACACGCATAGAATAGTTATTTATGCACCTAGGGAGTAAAGTAGCCATTATTTCCTGAGCGAAAAAGTTGATTCTTGAGGAGAAGCCGAAGGAATCATGTCCCTAATTCCCGAGGCGAAGCCGAGGGAATTAGACTTTTTAATTCCCGAGGCGTAGCCAAGGGAATAACGCTAATTAGCTCCCGAGGCGAAGCCAAGGGAGATAATTATCGCGAAGGGAATAATGGCACTTTACTCACGAGGTACATACAATATTTTATCTCCTGTAGGAAGTAAATACATATTTTCGTTCATTGCACAGTTTTTATTTATTATTTTAATAAATAACAATAATTATTAGCACTTTTAATAGCAGATATAAGAGATTCAGTATTAAAAACAAATAAGAATTGGAATTAAACTCAAATAGAAGGTTACTTAGATGCAGGTTATAAACATAGATAAACATGGTCGTAAAAGCAGTGACGCCAACCTGATTTCAACATCTTCATTACATTAACCATTAATTTTCTACTAATTATAAAATAGTTAAGTTGCAATCTTTACTTTTTCGCCCTACTTTACTTTTTCGCCCTACTTTTTACTTTTTCTCCCTACTTTTTGATTCAGGGATGAAAAGACCTGCTTTAGTCCCTCTAAACTAATTCAAAATCATAACTTTTTTACCCTACTGGAGATAAAAAATATTGTGGAGTGTTACTTTAAATAAGGACGGATTGCATCCCTTTTATTTCACAACTGTTCAAGGTTTAGAGGAAAATAATCCTGCTCATCGTATCAAATTTTGCAGGTGTTTGTTAAATACCGCTATGGAACAACCCATGAAAGGCCCACAATCGGGATCACAATATCACAAATAATACCCGCCCATACGTTGACTGTGAATCTAGTTTGAAATGATGAACTATGATGAGTCCTGTTAGGGTTTTCATGGGACTAGTGGTGACGATTGTGTGTGATGAACACACCCTCCCACGTGAATGTTGATTCATCTGTCCACAGAATCTTTCTTAGGAAATGTATGTCGGTAGGTCAAAAAAGGGCAATAGCCTGCAATCGCAAAGGGGGAAACCACAAAAAAAGTGGTTTTCTATTGAAATGTTTTATGTTATAAATTTCCATTTTAAAAAATTGCTGATGATTTTTCTCGTTCCATCCAAGCATTTTGGTAGGCGCCTGCTATGAGTTTACGTGCATAAGGTGACTTTTTTTGCATTCAAACTTAAATGTTTCCATGAAATGGATACGGAATCGCAATGTTATTTATACTGTTCGAAAGAGTATTAAATGAGGAAGTTTTGTGAGATTTGACAGTCTTCAAGAGTTTTTCTAGGAAAATAGTGAGCATTCAAAGAATTACAGAAATTTTATTTTTTCTAATTTTTGAACGTTTGAACTGTTATTTCGGTTTAAGTTAATAATTCCAAAAAATAAAAATTGTCTATTTTTATAGAAAATTTAACGCTGATTTCGAAAATATGGTCAAACGCGGTTTTATTAACGAAAAACGTGTTTTTTTTAAAAAAAAAAAAAAATCTTTAAAAAATCATATCTCGGCAACGGATTGAGATAGAAAAGTGAGCTTGTTGGAGTTTTGCTCCATTTTGGATCTAGTTTCACCCAAAAAAAAAAAATTTCGGTTTAGGTCGGTAACACCCTGTATATGGACATTTCACTGCATGTTAGCACAAACCATTGTACAAAAGTAAAGTTTTTCCTAATGTATGCTTAAAAGTTCGTTAAAATCGGTCCAGTTATAGTTTAAGCTCCAGGCCTCTGCACAGACGACGGACAGAGAGACATTTTTTTAAAAACCACATTGGACTCTCAAAACGTTTCAGTCCATTAAAATCTCAATATCGAATTTCCACGCCATCTTAAAAAGCCGATGTGCGCAGACTAGACTTATTTTCAGAATAATATTTTATACTTAATTCAGACTAATTTTAATTACATAGTTATACATATTTACATAGTTACATACATTTACATAGTTATTCCTGAACTATTGTTTTACATGGTGAGAGAGTAAAATAGTGAAAGTGTGAAGAGGAATTGTGAATTATCTGTATGAATGAATGAGGGATATTTTTCTTTCTAAAAATAGCTCAAGGGGAGGATCATATATTTTGTTTGTTTTTAGACAAACTCGAAATAAGTTATTGTATGTGGGAAGAGTTGGAAAGTTCTAGGCGAGGGCTATTACTTAACTTTGATTTATTTAGTTCTCGTGGGCGTCGAAACAGTCAGTTCTAATTATCTTATCGTTTTACACAGTAAAAACTATCGTGTAACTGAATGCAGCAAACTAAAAAAAAAAAGAGATTAAATAGATAAAAAAGTTTAAATGTCTCTTGAAGATTTATTCTTTTTTTACTGACCTTCACTATATTTGTGTTAAGAAAAATTACAATTTATTTAATTATAATAGTTAAGGTTTGTAAAGTTTCTCGTACAAAAAACTAGTTCGGTTTATAAATAGATTTTAATATCATTAAGATTACAATAATAGAATATTGAGGCACGATCCTAGAATTGACGTCATGAAGGAAAATGTTTCAGGATTTCTATTTATATAACAATTTAATACGAAGAAAATAATATAAGAATAAAACATTCCTTGATTTACTAATTACAGAGAAAAGACATAATATGTATTTTAAAAAAAAGTTCGAATAATATAATATTAGTTTAAATTATCACCTATTAAAGTAGTTCATCTCTAGGGATGATCAAAGTAAAAAAAAAAAACTTTTAGGTTTCTTTATGAAAAGAGACTTTATATCACGGTTCAGTCTGTCTGTCTGTCTGTCCGTTGGCATGTTTCAATTCATAAACTACTATGGCTAGAAACATGAAATTCGGCGATTAAAAAAAGTTTAAGCGTGTAATGGGGCCTTTATATAAATAAATACATTTATATAAATTAAAAAAATAGCTTAGCCCAACTTAAAAACCTCTAGACTCTAGATTACTAAGAGAAGAAAAAATATCATAATTTTAATAAGAACTTATTCACAAAGCACAAATCTCGTGCTTCGCTGGGGTCGAGGTAATACTGGGAACACAACAGTAAGGGAGTAAGGGAGAAATGCTAAAACCACAAACAACTGTGAATTGTGGGTTTAGTTTTCAGCCGAAAATAAACATACTTACAGCCAGGTCAAAATAATCCTGGGTTTGAACGGGACTGTTATATGTCATTCTCAAACCAGTAAATTTTTATAGTAGTTTTTGTCTCTTTTAGAATCTTCACCTTTCTGTTGTTGTGGTCCTAAAATCTATAGAATCCCCACTCCAGTTGTCGACGATTGCTTGAAATAAACAGTGTTCATAATAAATATAATCTTCTATTAGTACGGTGCAATTAGACCCAAACCCTAACATCCAAAGGAAAAGTTTCTCTCCAACTCCAAATTGTTCTAGACAGCCCCCATATTGTTTGGTATAAAGTTACACCATTTTAAGCGTCGGGTTTGGCGAGGAGGGGGGTGAAGTTGGCAAATTACTAGTTTGAATCAGTTTTTCTTAAATATTTCGAAAACAATGCGGTTTAGCGCAAAAAATGTCATATACCAAAGTAATCTACATTAAATTGCGAACAAAAATGATTGTATGCATAATCTTGCTAAAGTGGCGGTTCTAGAGTTATGGGGGGTATAAAAGTAGAATGGTGCCCTAAGGGACCCCTCCCCAATTTGTTGCGAAATATGTGAAAAACTGAACAAATTTCGGTTGTTGATAACTCGTAAACTATGCGTTGTTCGATGTTAATTTTTCTTTCTAGTTTTTAAGTGTAATAAATTTACAACGATTTAAGTCCAACGGCAACTCTTTACGTCCAATAGTTCCCGAGATGTGGTACTTTAAAAATGGATTTTTTTTTTGTCAACAAATGGAAATTTTAAATATTGTTCTCGTTTCGGGGCGAATATCGGCGTAAAACCTTTACCCTACAAGAAAACTTATAAAAAATTAGTTGTAGTTAATTTAATTGGCTTTTATTCAAGCAAAAAATGAAGCCTGTAGACGAAATAGTTTTGTTGCAGTTGTAAAAAAGAAAATAAAAATAATAATTTGTTAAAAAAAATTATAAGTGGGACATCTCAAAACCCTTCCTCATTAAATAATTATTCCAATATTAGATACAGGTTACTTTTTTAGATTGTTACTCCCGTATGTGTTTTTAGAATATAAATTAAATCTTTCAAAACAATTATTAAGACAAAGAGATGTTTAGTCAAATGTACATTGGGACAAAGGAAAATCACACATCTGTTTTTATAAGGGGAGAAACAGTCTAAAGAAGAACATTCCGTACACCTTCTTCAGATTGATACTCTCCTCTGTTTTCTTTATGAAGGGAGTAACAATCTAAATACGTGCCGGTACTAATACGAAATTCGGTGTTTGTCTTATAAAGAGAGGAAATTGGTCATCATCAGTCATGAACATGATCCACTGTTAGTCCAGTCATTTTTGGTTTTTTTCCACTAAAAAAAAATCGGAGCTTCAACTATTATTATTTATTTATTTTTTTTTATCGCTTCATTTTAACGTTCCGAAAAACATATTGAAAATTAGTGAAAAACAAGATCGTGATCGCGTTAATAGATATTCAAGAGCAAAGGTCAACGTATTCGAATTTTTATATAAATTCAACATATATTCGTTTAAGCTATTTTTTAAGGAATTAAATTATTCCCGTGAAAACGGCTTATATCGTATTTAAATGGGCGACATTTTGGATTTTTTTTTTAATCGAAATCGTTGGAACCGTTTTTAATTAATAATTTTTTCAGCGTTTTTGGGGCACAGCACCCCCAAATTTAGATCTAAAATATTTCTTGATATTGCCTCGAGGTATGATTTTTCTGAATATTTATGCCAAATTTTGTCAAAATCGGCCCAGTAGTTTAGGCTCTAGGTAGGTAGAAACTGTATTTATTATAATGTATACAGAGANAAAGAGACTTTATATCACGGTTCAGTCTGTCTGTCTGTCTGTCCGTTGGCATGTTTCAATTCATAAACTACTATGGCTAGAAACATGAAATTCGGCGATTAAAAAAAGTTTAAGCGTGTAATGGGGCCTTTATATAAATAAATACATTTATATAAATTAAAAAAATAGCTTAGCCCAACTTAAAAACCTCTAGACTCTAGATTACTAAGAGAAGAAAAAATATCATAATTTTAATAAGAACTTATTCACAAAGCACAAATCTCGTGCTTCGCTGGGGTCGAGGTAATACTGGGAACACAACAGTAAGGGAGTAAGGGAGAAATGCTAAAACCACAAACAACTGTGAATTGTGGGTTTAGTTTTCAGCCGAAAATAAACATACTTACAGCCAGGTCAAAATAATCCTGGGTTTGAACGGGACTGTTATATGTCATTCTCAAACCAGTAAATTTTTATAGTAGTTTTTGTCTCTTTTAGAATCTTCACCTTTCTGTTGTTGTGGTCCTAAAATCTATAGAATCCCCACTCCAGTTGTCGACGATTGCTTGAAATAAACAGTGTTCATAATAAATATAATCTTCTATTAGTACGGTGCAATTAGACCCAAACCCTAACATCCAAAGGAAAAGTTTCTCTCCAACTCCAAATTGTTCTAGACAGCCCCCATATTGTTTGGTATAAAGTTACACCATTTTAAGCGTCGGGTTTGGCGAGGAGGGGGGTGAAGTTGGCAAATTACTAGTTTGAATCAGTTTTTCTTAAATATTTCGAAAACAATGCGGTTTAGCGCAAAAAATGTCATATACCAAAGTAATCTACATTAAATTGCGAACAAAAATGATTGTATGCATAATCTTGCTAAAGTGGCGGTTCTAGAGTTATGGGGGGTATAAAAGTAGAATGGTGCCCTAAGGGACCCCTCCCCAATTTGTTGCGAAATATGTGAAAAACTGAACAAATTTCGGTTGTTGATAACTCGTAAACTATGCGTTGTTCGATGTTAATTTTTCTTTCTAGTTTTTAAGTGTAATAAATTTACAACGATTTAAGTCCAACGGCAACTCTTTACGTCCAATAGTTCCCGAGATGTGGTACTTTAAAAATGGATTTTTTTTTTGTCAACAAATGGAAATTTTAAATATTGTTCTCGCTTCGGGGCGAATATCGGCATAAAACCTTTACCTTAGAAGAAAACTTATAAGAAATTAGTTGTAGTAAATTTAATTGGCTTGTATTCAAGTTGTAAAAAAAAATAAAATAAAAAATAAAAAATAATTTGTTAAAAAAAATTATAAGCGGAGCATCTCAAAACCCTTCCTCATTAAATAATTATTCCAATATTAGATACAGGTTACTTTTTTAGATTGTTACTCCCCTATGTGTTTTTAGAATATAAATTAAATCTTTCAAAACAATTATTAAGACAAAGAGATGTTTAGTCAAATGTACATTGGGACAAAGGAAAATCACACATCTGTTTTTATAAGGGGAGAAACAGTCTAAAGAAGAACATTCCGTACACCTTCTTCAGATTGATACTCTCCTCTGTTTTCTTTATGAAGGGAGTAACAATCTAAATACGTGCCGGTACCAATACGAAATTCGGTGTTTGTCTTATAAAGAGAGGAAATTGGTCATCATCAGTCATGAACATGATCCACTGTTAGTCCAGTCATTTTTGGTTTTTTGCCACTAAAAAAAATCGGAGCTTCAACTATTATTATTTTTTTTATCGCTTCATTTTAACGTTCCGAAAAACATATTGAAAATTAGAGAAAAACAAGATCGTGATCGCGTTAATAGATATTTAAGGGCAAATGTCAACGTATTCGAATTTTTATATAAATTCAACATATATTCGTTTAAGCTATTTTCTCAGGAATTAAATTTTTCCCATGAAAACGTCTTATATCGTTTTTAAATGGGCGACATTTTGGATTTTTTTTTTAATCGAAATGGTCGGAACTGTTTTTAATTAATAATTTTTTCAGCGTTTTTGGGGCACAGCACTCCCAAATTTAGTTCTAAAATATTTCTTGATTTTGCCTCGAGGTATGATTTTTCTGAATATTTATGCCAAATTTTGTCAAAATTGGCCCAGTAGTTTAGGATCTAGGTAGGTAGAAACTGTATTTATTATAATGTATACAGAGAGTTTAAGCTCTAGGCGTCTGCACAGACAGACTTTTTTTTTAAAAAAAACCCTTTTTTGGACTCAAAGGACCTCAAAAGGTGTAACTCCATAAAAATCTCAAAATCGAATTTTCACGCCATCACAATGCATTTTATATGAGATAGTAAAAATGTAAACGAAGTCCGTTATAATATCAGTAAAACCATACCTCCGACTTTTATGGGAGGAAAAAAAACAAGAATTGGAAATTATTCCAATAAACATATAAATGTAGCTAGAAAGGACTCCAAACAGAATAATATCTTCAGGATTTACAATTACCTTAATATACAAAACATTAGAATAATTCTAATAAAGAAACGGAACGTATGCATTTTATTAAAATGTAGGAAAGATATTACATTATACATAATTGATTTGTTTCCTTTCTAAACTGAGATACCATCTTATTTTTCCGTCATTTTATAATTTAATTTGTATATTCATACATGCATTTTAGAAGTTGAGTATTATTATTTTTAGAATAAAACACATCATTTTCAATATTTTAAAACTGAGGCAGCACGTTTATGATACGCATATATGAAATAATCTACGAGTTTCACGTCAAAATTTGACAAGAGATACGGTCTAAAACATTCCGCTGTAACTGCGTTATTGTTGCTCGCTTCAATAGCTACGAATAACTGCGTACAACAAGCTAGGCACTAGTCGTCAAACCATCCGGAACATAGAAATATGGAATGTTGGAAACGACAGCAGAGTGACTGAAAAATAAAACTGGAACATTTTATAAAAAACCATATAACAGGAAACCGAGCAAACGTATCCCATACTTTATCTGCTGAAAGTAAAGTATGATGAATACTGTCACTATAAAATATTTTGGCAAAAATTACACTTCGAAGTACACATTTCATTATTTCNAAGTAAAAGTTTCTCTCCAACTCCAAATTGTTCTAGACAGCCCCCATATTGTTTGGTATAAAGTTACACCATTTTAAGCGTCGGGTTTGGCGGCGAGGGGGTGAAGTTAGCAAATTACTAGTTTGTATCAGTTTTTCTTAAATTTTTCGAAAACTATGCGGTTTAGCGCAAAAAGTGTCATATACCAAAGTAATCTACATTAAATTGCGAACAAAAATGATTCTATGCATAATCTTGCTAAAGTGGCGGTTCTAGAGTTATGGGGGTATAAAAGTAGAATGGTGCCCTAAGGGACCCCTCCTCAATTTATTGCGAACTGAAAAAATTTCGGTTGTTGATACATAACTCGTAAACTATACGTTGTTCGATGTTAATTTTTCTTTCTAGTTTTTAAGTGCAATAAATTTACAACGATTTAAGTCCAACGGCAACTCTTTACGTCCAATAGTTCCCGAGATGTGGTACTTTAAAAATTGATTTTTTTTTTGTCAACAAATGGAAATTTTAAATATTGTTCTCGCTTCGGGGCGAATATCGGCATAAAACCTTTACCTTAGAAGAAAACTTATAAGAAATTAGTTGTAGTAAATTTAATTGGCTTGTATTCAAGTTGTAAAAAAAAATAAAATAAAAAATAAAAAATAATTTGTTAAAAAAAATTATAAGCGGAGCATCTCAAAACCCTTCCTCATTAAATAATTATTCCAATATTAGATACAGGTTACTTTTTTAGATTGTTACTCCCCTATGTGTTTTTAGAATATAAATTAAATCTTTCAAAACAATTATTAAGACAAAGAGATGTTTAGTCAAATGTACATTGGGACAAAGGAAAATCACACATCTGTTTTTATAAGGGGAGAAACAGTCTAAAGAAGAACATTCCGTACACCTTCTTCAGATTGATACTCTCCTCTGTTTTCTTTATGAAGGGAGTAACAATCTAAATACGTGCCGGTACCAATACGAAATTCGGTGTTTGTCTTATAAAGAGAGGAAATTGGTCATCATCAGTCATGAACATGATCCACTGTTAGTCCAGTCATTTTTGGTTTTTTGCCACTAAAAAAAATCGGAGCTTCAACTATTATTATTTTTTTTATCGCTTCATTTTAACGTTCCGAAAAACATATTGAAAATTAGAGAAAAACAAGATCGTGATCGCGTTAATAGATATTTAAGGGCAAATGTCAACGTATTCGAATTTTTATATAAATTCAACATATATTCGTTTAAGCTATTTTCTCAGGAATTAAATTTTTCCCATGAAAACGTCTTATATCGTTTTTAAATGGGCGACATTTTGGATTTTTTTTTTAATCGAAATGGTCGGAACTGTTTTTAATTAATAATTTTTTCAGCGTTTTTGGGGCACAGCACTCCCAAATTTAGTTCTAAAATATTTCTTGATTTTGCCTCGAGGTATGATTTTTCTGAATATTTATGCCAAATTTTGTCAAAATTGGCCCAGTAGTTTAGGATCTAGGTAGGTAGAAACTGTATTTATTATAATGTATACAGAGAGTTTAAGCTCTAGGCGTCTGCACAGACAGACTTTTTTTTTAAAAAAAACCCTTTTTTGGACTCAAAGGACCTCAAAAGGTGTAACTCCATAAAAATCTCAAAATCGAATTTTCACGCCATCACAATGCATTTTATATGAGATAGTAAAAATGTAAACGAAGTCCGTTATAATATCAGTAAAACCATACCTCCGACTTTTATGGGAGGAAAAAAAACAAGAATTGGAAATTATTCCAATAAACATATAAATGTAGCTAGAAAGGACTCCAAACAGAATAATATCTTCAGGATTTACAATTACCTTAATATACAAAACATTAGAATAATTCTAATAAAGAAACGGAACGTATGCATTTTATTAAAATGTAGGAAAGATATTACATTATACATAATTGATTTGTTTCCTTTCTAAACTGAGATACCATCTTATTTTTCCGTCATTTTATAATTTAATTTGTATATTCATACATGCATTTTAGAAGTTGAGTATTATTATTTTTAGAATAAAACACATCATTTTCAATATTTTAAAACTGAGGCAGCACGTTTATGATACGCATATATGAAATAATCTACGAGTTTCACGTCAAAATTTGACAAGAGATACGGTCTAAAAAATTCCGCTGTAACTGCGTTATTGTTGCTCGCTTCAATAGCTACGAATAACTGCGTACAACAAGCTAGGCACTAGTCGTCAAACCATCCGGAACAACGAAATATGAATGTTGGAAACGACAGCAGAGTGACTGAAAAATAAAACTGGAACATTTTATAAAAAACCATATAACAGGAAACCGAGCAAACGTATCCCATACTTTATCTGCTGAAAGTAAAGTATGATGAATACTGTCACTATAAAATATTTTGGCAAAAATTACACTTCGAAGTACACATTTCATTATTTCTATAGCTTTTGAATGTTTTGAAAGCTTTTGAAATGTTTTATACAGTTAAAACGTCTAATAGTTTTAAGCTAGGTTATATTTAAAATTGAAACTGTAAATTCTTCCATAGCAGAAATGAAAAGTGGTTAATACAATATAGAAAAAAACAATGACCTGAGGAGTGAGGAGGAGTAAAAAAAAAAAAAAAAAAAATACAAAAACAATTATATAAAAGGACAGTGGTTAGGTGAAATGAATTGGAAATGTCATGGGTAGAAAATATTATTAAAATATCAATTACCATGATAAAAAAAACAAAAATTGTAATATTTTCATGAAAAATTTTAAATGTGGAAGTAGAGAATAAAATAAAATAAACAAGTAAGGCGCGCTTCAAGTAAGTATGAGGCGATAATCAACTTAGTTAAAATTATCAGGTTCAATAGTTGCATATTCTTTTTCTACACTTCAAGACCTTTAAATTGATGTATAACATGCCATGGTAACTAAAAACTTTTTTTTAGTCACCCGCCATATTGGCCGGGCCGCCATCTTGAAAATATTAAGTGTAGAAACTCCAAAATGCGTCCAGTTGCATCAAACGCCGAGGTACACCTGTGTGCCAAATTTTATGTTTCTAGCTATAGTAGTTTATGAATTGAAACAAGCCAACGAACAATCGACACCAACGGACAGACAGACAGACAGAAAGAGCCGTTATATAAGGTTACTTTTTGTACTTTGTACAGAAACCAAAAAGTAAATGTTTGTTGTTTTTTAAAACAACAAAATATCTATTTAAAAAAAAAAAAAAAAAACATTCTGAGGTAAATATCACATACGTTGTGGTAAACCGTAAGAGTTTTAATTTAAGCATTGGGAAAGGATGACGTTCTTGCGGTGGTTCAGGGGAAACCACCGTCAGGTGGTTTCCCTTTTTATTTTTTTTATTTATTCATTCCTTAATAAGAACAATGAACAAAAGATTAAATGAGGAGAATAGTGAACAGGGTAATTGATGAAAAGGAATGAATACACTCATACAATAGTGAGGATTTATTAGCTATTTCTCTCTATTACTCTTAAAAAACGTAAAAACAATTATTTCTCGAAAACGGTTCCAAAGATTTTAATTAATTTTTTTTTTTAACTGTAGTCCATTTAAATATAAATCTAATGATTATAAGCCGATTTCTCGGTAAAAATCTTATTTCTTGAGAGAAAATAGCTATAAACGAGGACGGAGAGAAAAGTTATTTTTATGATACATTTTGTTCAATATTCGGGGCCTATTTAATAAACGGGCCCGGTGGGCCATGACCCAGGGGCGCAGAGGTTTTGGGGCGCACGAAGTTGGGCCCAAAAAAATCTATTTTCTCAGGAACTAGATTATTCCCGGGAAACCCGCTTAAATCGTCAGATTTGTTTTGACTACATTTCAACATTTTTTAATCAAAATCGTCAGACCCATTTCCAAGAAATAATTTATTTTTAATTTTTCAGAGTTTTTCGGAGAAACGCCCCCAAATTTTAGAATTTTTTAATAAATTTTTTTTATAAATAATTTTTAATTTTTTTTTATTTTTATTAATAAAAATCGTCTGAGCCGTTTTCGAGAAATGATTTTTTTCACGTTTTTTCAGAGTTTTTGGGGGGTAGTGCCCACAAATTTGGAGCTAAAATTAATTTCTTGATTTCACGACAAAATATGAATATTCTGAAC
>KZ651717.1:439918-455034 GCA_001010745.2 Gerris buenoi
CCCCCCCCCCCCTTTATGTACAAATTGTTTTGATTGTTTGAATGAATCAAAATATCAATTTAGCCAAAGTTAAAGAGCACAGAGCAGAGATAATATCTGCGGGTTACTTAAGATTAAGTATGAAAATTTCATAAAAATTAGATGAGTAATTTTGAAGGTAAAGGTGTAAATAAATTTATGATTGTGCTGTTTGTTCCATTATTATGCGCAGTGTGGATATTTGGTCTATGGTTGAACAATTACTCCCAAAATCACATTGGTAATCTCCAAGAGTGAAATGACAATTATCTTCGTTATTACCTTATAGGTGATGTTTAACATCGAAATGTCTGTCATTTTTGCATTGACCCTTATCACCCATTATGCAGGGATTCTATCAATACGGTACTCCAGTCTACAGGCATTCTTTCTGTCCTCCATATCCCCTATATAATCCCATGAATTCAACATTTCTGCCATCATTCCATCTTCCCCTGGTGCTTTATTGGTCTTTAATTCTCTTATTGCTTCTGTTAAATCTTTTTATGAAGGTAGTAGTAGTAGTCGTCTAGTACTTCCTACTAGAACGGGTAAGACGAACCCCTTGTTCGAACCTTCTAATTAGGCCATCACTTAGGCCCTTTTTACACCCCGCGGTAGAGAGTTGCAGCCACTTCACACATCATACATTTGTACATTGTACCGCCGAAGCGAGTATGATGTGATCAATAGTGAGCCATTATAAATCAGAGCGTTACGCCGAGGAATTGAACCCCTGAGAGGGTAACTCCACTTCTGGTTCTGCAGTTAAAAAAAACTTCTACAACACAATTCTCATCCCATGTTCCAGCATTCAGAAATTCTTTAAGTATTCTGTCCACATATTAAGGATCATGTTCTGATCTGAGACCACTGAAGTATCCTTTTTCTTACGATAATACCTATGTGCTGCTTTTCGTTTTTACCTATACTCAAATCTGCATTCCTAGTTGTCTTCCTTATGTGTACTCGTCTCTGTTCCTCTATTTTCGTCATTTCCCATCTAAACTCTTCTAAATGCTTTTCCGTTGCTCCTATCTCTGCTTTTCTTACATTTCCCCATTCCGCTTCTATTTCTTCCGTCGCCCTTAAAAATTATAACACTTGTGGAGATGTTTAATATTTCACGCCAATTTGTCCTCCCAAAAAACATTTTTATGTTGTAACTAAAAATATAAAAAATGTGAGGTCTGCTAGACCAAAATAGCAATTTGATATCATTAACTGGACCAAGGAAAGTTGATTTTTTTACATTTATATGTCCTGGCTATGGCACATGAATTCGAAAATCGTTACACGGTGGTTAGCAAACAAACCTGCCCGCTCTAGGTAGGGTCCCCCCTACCGCACTTGCTAGGGCCTACTTACCTCTCTCCTACCGATAGACTATCTGCCCTAAGTCTCACTCTCTTCGCTTCTCGCCATCGTTTTGGGAGTCGCGACTCCCAAAACGGTCCTCCAACTACAACTCCTGTTCTAAAGCTCCAATTTACACCGGACATACGCTACGACTCTTACAATTTTATTTTTATTAAACTTACGTACATACAATTTATTTTTGTGATATGTTATTTTTTTATTTATTTGTTTGTTTGTTTTTATTGTTTAATTATTTGTTTTATTTTTTATTTCTGTTATACTATAATTCTTTGCATTTATTATAAAAATATGGGTGAAGAAGCTAAAATATTACTTCTTAATAAACTGGAAATGAAGAAAAGTCTTTCTTTTTTCGTGTATAACATACGGTCGATTTTATTCCTCGAATTTTATTCATGTCCTTACTTTGGCACATAAACTCGAAAATAAAACTAAAATCAAAAAGCGCTACACAAGCATTACCAAAAAACACATTAAAAAAACACAGCAAAAAGCGTTACATGAAAATGTCTCACTGTGTATTTTTTTTATCTACAATTCTTCTGCCAATTAATAATTTCATATTCACAATACCAACGAAACCCTTTCTTACGTGAGACTTCACGCGCAATAATTTTGTTTTTACCTTCACACGCTGCAGTGCGCACTAAATAACATTTGGTAATAAATACTTACAAATCCATCAAATAATTGAATATATATTATAAATAGTTAATTGAAATACTTATTTTATCGAGTTATTTTTATATTATTTAAAAGAAAAATATATTCATTCGTACGTAAAAATTAGATTTTTATAATTTATATAATAATCTCTAAAAGATATATAGTACAAGAAAGTTTAGTAGTACATAAAAAAAAATTCACAAAAAAAAAAAAAAATCAACAATCAAAGGGGGAAAAAATGTTTTTAGAACGAGTCTGGAGGACATCAAATATTTGATCTGACTCAAATTGAATTATCTACCATCTGCTGAGGATGTTTATTCTAGTTGCTAAAATACAAAAGTAAACATTATTAAAAAACTCATCCCTATGAGCTTCGATTTTTTCCGTTGTCGCTTAAAATTTACATGAGTAAGATAGTGGATAAAAAAAAATAATAATAATAACAAAAATTAAATGACAATATGTTTGTGAGTGATTATGTGAATTAAATGTAAAAAAAAATCTAATCATCAGATGATCGTGTAATTTTAAGATATTTAACTAACCGTACCAATTACTAGAACAATAAAATTGTAATATAAATAAAATCATAAATAATACATTAATTTAATTATAAATGCAAAACAAGCAGGGTAACTACTCTTTAGATACGAAAGGGTTTATAAGATGATAAGTAATATGCATTATGCATATATAATCCTCAATAATGATTTAATTATTAAAGTACACATGCAGTTCCTATAATAGGTTTTTAACATTCGTGATAAACTTATTTTTAATCCTTTTCCTAGAAATAAAATGCTGCTTTGTTTACAAATACTCATTTAATTTAAATTAAATACTTTTCCTCATTCGTTGTTGGTGTTTAGCAATATTCGAAAACTACCGATAAATTTTTCTCAGATTACATGGAATGAAAATATATTTCTCAATTTCATCTCTGGGAATAATTTTTCTGAAAATGAATGCTAAATATCATCGTATTCGGCCCAGATATTTAGCTCCACGCGTCTGCTTAGGCGACAAAATAAAGGTGACAGACTGTAGAAAGACATTTTTAAAAACTATCCTTTTTGGTCGTATAAATCCATCAAAATTACAAAATCAAATTTTTGTGCAACCAAAATATTTTCTCTCTATATTTACTACGTGTATGAAATTGTAAAAAAAAGAAAAAAATATTGCTGGTCCTTGGCATCTGAGAATCAGCTTGATATTTGGCTATCCCTAGTTCTGCACTTTCCCATCTTCAATCTTGTTTTTATTGTGAATAGTCCCCACATCTATATGCCCAATTATATACTCGTACTGAATTGCCAACATTTAACTATAATCAAACCTAATTGTTTCGTAGTAGCGCTTATGATTTTCCAATATTAAAATCTTAAAATGTGACCCTAATGCATTTACCTATCTAGTTGGGTCATCTGAATCGGTTTTGTAGATTAGCATCCTCACATCTGCAAAAACAACTGAGCTCAAGGACCTATAAACGTGTAAATTTGTTCCGAATCTCGAAATCAAACTTGTTCCACCCCACATTTTCAGGGTTTAAAGGGGTGGGGGCTAATGTGGTAATTAATATGGTGAATTTTTAATTCGGCATAAAAATTCTTATTAAGATCTAAACTCAAGCGAAATGTAATAAATTTACGTTTAGCCATTCACTAGATATGGATGGTATAAAGCCTTGTTCCCAAGGCCTAAGCGTTGCTTGACGAGCCTGATCTGAAGTTTGTCATACCACAAGCCTTGGGAACGCAAATAATCGTCATTACTCGAGGTGGGTCAGGGTGGCTCGGCCTTTTCCGTTAGATGTCGTACTCCCTCCGACATAAAAGGCTTTGTTGGGCTTGACGGATGACAAATTTCCGTACGGCTCGAGCACCCGTTCCCACGATCTGTTGTGGTTTGTCGCAGTTACTTTCTAAAAACATTGCTATATATAAACACACTGACATCAGAACACTATATCTAGCTTGGCTCTTTCAACTCGGGGCCGTTCGAGACTCGCCAAACCACGATTCTTTCCACGCCTTAGGAACAACTGAAGTCCGATTACGACAGACCACAACATACCAAAAGTCTATGAGTAGGCAGGTCAAGACACAGGCCGAAGAAACAAAAAAAAAAATCTAATTCCAATCATGACCAAGAGATAAAAAATTGGTTTTTATTTTCGAAGGTCTTAAAAAATCTAGAATTTGACAACTTACGAGATAATAAAAGAAATTTTAAACAAATTACTTAAACACCTTTTTACCATTTTTATATGGATGGTAGAACTAGTTTAATACAATTTTTCATTTTTATTTTTTTATTTTATTTTTTTATAAAACCACAAAGATAAATATCTGCTACACATAGCAAATGCAGGACTATTATGTTTTTTAAGTTAGCAAAGAGGTTGTTAAATAATGAATATTGTAAGGGAATAAGTAGATTCCATTGTACGGAGTCAGCAAGAATCATAAGATTTAATCCTAAGCCGTGTTCACCTACATTCTACAGGTGTGTGACATCACAGATAACAATAGAGTAATCGCGTAACTCGTTAGCTGCTGGCTTTACTTTCTAATATTTTTATAATAGCATCGATTTATCATTAAGATTAAACTACTTCAACAAAAATAGCTCCATCAATAGCTATGCTGCTTTACTTAGACCAACGTTGGAAGATAGTAAACATAATATGATGACAAATTAAAATAAATAACAGAATAATATATTTCTTTTATTTTTCCGAGCGAGGGCATACACCCGGGACAAACCCTGGGTTTTTGGGTAACATTATTATCATATGTACAGGGTGGTACAAAAGTATGAAAACCCCTGAATAACTCGTCAGAAATGCATTTTTTTAACAAAGTTAAATACATAAGTTTCAGGATTTTTCCTTAGATATTCAATTGTGGCATTGGATTTGACCTTAACCTTGACCTTAAGGTTCATTTGAAGGTCAACTTTGTTATTTCAAATGGGAACCCCCATTTTTTATTGCTGATTTGAAAAGAGCAGGAAATTTTATGTAAAAAATGACCTTGACCATGTCCTTGAGCATGACCTTTAATGTCATTCCAAGGTCAAAATTGTTTTTCCAATGGGAAACTCTNATATGACCTTAACCATGTCTTTAAGCATGACCTTTAAGGTCATTCCAAGGTCAAAATTGTATTTTCAATGGGAAACTCTAATTTGTATTGCAGATTGTGAAATAACCAAATTTTTCCCTTCAACAGCAACCTTCACCACGGACTACACCACGCCCTTGAACATGACCTTTAAGGTCATTTCAGCCCTTCCCCCACCCCTTTTTTCATTTATTCATTTGTTTAAGTACTTTTATTCATTTTTTTTTCTAAATGGTCTTATTTCTGGTCATAGTCAAGGATGTGGTCAACCTTCAAGAAAAAAAAAAAAATAACTAAAACTAAATAAAAAACAAAAAAAAAATAAAAATAAAAAACTAACTAAAACTCTAATTAACAAATGACCACTAAGTACATCTCTAAATCTCTCTGATCTTGACTCAAACAGCCTTTGATTAAAAATATAACTAGTATTAAAAAAATTAAAATGTAATACCTAGGCATCGCTGGCTCTATCATTGAAGTGAGCGAAGTAAGCGTATTGCAATGAAATAATGAATATTGAAATTTTTTATGATAAATGTCATAGTTGAAGATAAGTGGAAGAGGGCAGTGTTGGGTAGAGTGGGGGTATGCAGTTATCTGCTTGCAATATCGAGCTAAGCGCGCATTTTAATATTTTACCCCCATTCATGCTGTATGTCTAACGACATACATCATGAAGGCCATAATACTATGTTAACTATTGTACCCCGTAACCCTGTGCACAAATTTCGACCATTTCAGATTTATACCTTTCTGTGGTTGATCACTATGACCGTGCCGAATTTAGTGCCGATCGATTCAGCTGTTCAGGAGGGAACTTTTGTGCCCCGTACCCCTGTTTACAAATTTGAACCATTTCATATGTATACCTTCCTATGGTAGCAGATTCCTGCTGTTGGTCACATTGACCTTACTGAATTTTGTACGGATTGGTTTAGCTGTTCAGAAGGAAACATATGTACCCTCATACAAATGTTGCAAGCTCGCTTGCGCTCGCTTCAATAAAAGCAATAAAAAATATTAAAGCAAAATGACAAAAGTTAAACTCACCAATACACAATGCTATGACCCAGATGACAATGATGGCAGTTTTAGCTCTGGCTGTAGTAGATTTGAACCTGAGAGGGAAGCAGATGGCGTACCACCGATCCACTGATATGAAGGTTAGCGTAAGCACCGACACCGCCACTGATACAGTCTGCAAAATAACAAAGCGTTATGTATTATTTTATCAGTTTATTATAGGTTTGTTCCAAACACTCCTCAAACTAGTTCCAAACTGTACGACGCATGTGCATTAGCAAAAAAACGTTCAAATGTGTTCCGATGCGCATGCGTCGGACAGTTCCAAACCAGTTGGAAGTGTGGTTGGAACAAACCTTATATAAGCATTTGAGAGATAATAAGAATAAAATGTTTTTGTTTTATTACGTCAATATTTATTAAATTGCTTGAGTAATATGACAACGTAGAAATCTTATTCACTTCGAGGTACTTATTTAAATTGTTACTCCCCTGTGTTTTTGTAGAATATAAATAAATTTGACTTTATTATTCAGTATATAAGGTCTCTAGGGCATTAATTAAATAAAACTTTATGACAACTCCATTTCGGCTATATTTCACCTCCTTTGAGGCATCTTCAGGCCTAAAAGAAGATTTTTAATTTTATTCAACGATCTACATCATTCATATTAACATATAATCTTGTAACGACTTATATCATAATTACATATATATATATTTCTATACACTAACCTTTATTCAGTTTTTCAACATTTTTAATTAAAATTTAAATCATTTAGACACTTATTTAATTTTATGGCCGAAAGAGGTTTTGTAAGAAAATCTGCAATTTGGACGTCGGAAGAAACGTGTTTAATATCGAAATTTTTATTTTTGAATTCTTGGTTAGCAAACGCTACCTGTCTGACTAGGTGTGCAGACTTACTCGACACCACCCCCTCTCTACCTAACGTAACTGCAGATTGGTTGTCACAGAGGATTGGTGTTGTCGGTAACTCTTCTCCTAGTAGCTCCGAAACCAGCATCTTTAGATATATGCCATGCTTCATGGCTTCCGTCAATGCAACTAGTTCAGCATCGCAAGTTGATAAGGCTACTCTTGATTGCCGTTTTGAGAGCCATGTTATCAACCCTCCTGATATCCTAAATAGATACCCAGTAGTTGATCGTTGATCTTTGCCTNTATAATATAATAGAACAAAAAAAACTGAATAAGGTTAGTGTATAGAAATATATATATATGTAATTATGATATAAGTTGTTACAAGATTATATGTTAATATGAATGATGTAGATCGTTGAATAAAATTAAAAAATCTTCTTTTAGGCCTGAAGATGCCTCAAAGGAGGTGAAATATAGCCGAAATGGAGTTGTCATAAAGTTTTATTTAATTAATGCCCTAGAGACCTTATATACTGAATAATAAATTAGAAAAAAGGGTAATACACAACTAATAATAAATTTGACTGAATTACATTTTAAGACAAAGAGATTTTAGTCTAATATACTATTGAACAAAGGAATATCACAATTCTTTTTAATAAGAGGAGTAACAGTCTAAAGAAGAACATTCCATACACCTTCTTTAGGTTGTAACTCCCCTCTGATTTTTTAAAAATCTAATGAAATTTAGAATCTAAGAAAGTAACAATCTAAAGAAATGCCCACTTTGATTACTAGAGTTCTATAATTCTCCATCTGATGTGGGCGTTAAGCCAAGTCCAGAAGTTGAGCGAAGTATCAAAAGTAAGCAATTCATCATTCTATATCTTACTAATTTGCGGTATTAATGCGTAGAATTGCTGTAAAATCTCTTTGAGATTTAAAACCAAAAACAAATAAGAGGTAAATGAACTCAAAACACCTATAAATGTTTCATTTACATTAATTAAAATGATTTAAAATTAAATTTCATGTAATTAAATGTAATCAGCATGTAATTAAACCCTATAACTCTAAGTAGAGAAATTAAATATAAAGATCTAACTTAGCTCTTTTTTGGGCTGGTGAATAATTTGTCTACTAATATAACTCTGGTATTTGTTTTAAGCACCCCTTCTCTTCATCCAAACCCCATATTAAACATACAATATATATGTATTATATATATATATATATATATAACTGTAAAAACTGTAGAAACCGAGTGTTATATTGATATACCTGGGTCCAACAACGGAATATTTGTTTTTTAAACTTCCCAAGACCTAGAACCCTTGAAATATATAGATATAGCTTACCCTTTGTTAGCCAAACGAAATTAACAAAGAAAATTACTTTGTTAAGTAAACTTACTTTAATTATTCGAGGTCAACCTAAACTTGATGAAAAGCCAAACAAAAGAATAGGAAATAAAACTCAAACGATAAAAAAATGTCTGCTAATTAGCGTTGCACATAGCTTCCTCACTTTAATATCGTTGGACAAAAATATTTTATGATGTCTCAAAAATTTATTTGCCTAGGAAAATTTGAGACACAAAAAAGGTATTTCTTTACATTGTAACTCCTTTGTGTGTGTGTGTGTGTGAAAACTACCAAAAACTTAAAAATTAAATTAAGAAAAGTTTTTGTTTCGTCATGAATAAAAGTTAATAAGCGATAAGCTATCCTTAATAACTATATAATTGAAATTTTATCGGGAAATATTTTCATATAATTGTAAATACGCTTTATAATTATAAATCTTACATTCAACGAAATATGCATCTTGTCTGTCTGTCTGTCTGTCTGTGTGTCTGAAACGTACGACGATAACTTGAGTAAAAGTTGACCGATTTTGATGAAATTTGGTACACATGTTCATTTTACCAATGCTCAGGACGAGTTCGTTCGACAGCTTGATCCGTCTAAGAGTTCGCGCGCAATGCTCGCGTAAACGTGAGCTTCAAATTTAAAATTGGAATTTCAGAACGGGAAAAAATTCTATCATCACCTATTCGATGAGACAAACATTTTTTTCAAATAACATTTTTTAGTAAAACCAACAACGACACCACTATGAATTAATAAAGATCGCTAAAACTATTAAAGCGGACCCAAACGTTTAAAATAGAGAAAACAACCTTTTTACCGATATCTTACGTTTTAACTTAACGATTTTAATAAAACTTCATATACATCGCCTAAAGTATGATTGAAACAAGTATGTAAAATTTTAACTTGATACAAGCAGTAGTATTTGAATAATAAAGTGATACATTTTATAATAATTGAAAAGGCGATGTGTGGTTAGAGGAATAGTAAGAATGCGGGGTGGTTCCTTTACTACTAGTCGCTGTACTACTACTATACCCATTATTTATCAACTCATTATGATTCATGATTAGCTATTTTTTTCAATATTCAATACATATTTATTACTATGCGCTAATAGGCTCGCTTCAATGATAGAGCCACGCGATGCCTAGTTTATAGTATTAATTTAATCTTTCAATCGTCAGAAAATGTGGAATAATTTTTAACTAGCATTACCTAAATAAGTTAAGTATAACGTAAAATAATTTAGCCTTCGTCAGCTTAAGAATAACCCAAGGATAGGATAGGGAAATATCGCAAAAGTGGATGTTTTAATTTCTTTTAGACTCAACAATTGAAGTATTTATTACTATATAATGCATAAAGTATCACAAAAACAAGCACACACAGGGTTGGCCCACTGAAAGATTCATAAGCTAATATCCATCAAATTATCGTTCAACGCAAAAGGTTTGAGCTAAAAGGTCGTGAGACATCATTGAAGGCTAAACTAAAATCATATTTACAAATATATCAATATATTCCAAATAAATTATATTGTCATAAGGTACGATTTTCTAGACGCGACTCCAGAAATAGAGGCTGAGCGATAGTCGCTGGAAAAAAATAATTATAAAGGTGTTTTCTTCCACGCGTCTCCAGCGACAAATCAGAATGTAAAAGTGGAGGTAGGAGTGAACAAGCTCGCTAGTTAAGTGAATTAAATGATGATTTAATTAATTCATTGTCGCGGGTACTTGAACGTACTGAAGGATAAACGATAAATTAATTCATTACGACGCGGGTACTTACTGACCTTCTTCCCCCATTTTTAGAGAGCGAGAATTTCTCCGATATAAAGAAATGAGAATAAAGAAAAAATAAGAAAGAAATAATGAGCTCCTGCTCACCAAATGAGAGATCTTTAGCGCCAGTTATTGTCCTTTCCCTACGAATATATCTCCCACTAAGAGCAACTGGCGTGGAAATAATTGACAACCATGATATTAGGCAATGTTTCAATCGTTACAAAACCACTATCACTTAGTTGTCTTAGATTTTTTTAATTCTTCTTTTAAAATACTACAAAAAAAAGTCCTGTGTTTTTTGTAATTTAACTTGAATTTGTTCGTTTATTGGAATTTATCCTTCAGTTTGAACGCAACAGTCGGCAATCAAACAGCACAATAGTTTCACCGAAACTACGTGTGGAATTAACGAAGGCTCGACTGCTTCTGAAACAGGCGGCTGCTATTGCTCAGCGATCTAGTGGCTCTAGCAATAATCGCTAGAATCTAGCGGCTAGGTAAATGTTAGCATGCAAACTCAGAAGAGGAGTCCCCCGCGAAAGCATCTATCGTTCGACCCGCGACAGGAAAACATATTTTTAGAAAATATAATCCGTCGTAACTAACTTTATATTTTTTTCTATAATTAATTCTTCATTAAATATGTAAGTCTATTCAAGTCATTAACTTGATTAGACACTCATATATTTCTCTAATCACATCATTGACTTGATTAGAGAATAATTATGTAATTTCAAAAATAGTTTAGGTGTAATCTTACCTGATGTAATTGATGCAATTAATAAAATATTTTATTCCGAATTATATCACCAAAAATAATGTCTAAACTATATCGACGTAACTATTAAAACAAGCTTTATAAAATTATTTAAGTGAGGCAATTGAAAATAAGTAGGTCATACGTAACGGATTACTCAAATTTGTAATCAAATTATTTTATACCGTTAACGAATTGCTAATGAGGTAATTTAAAGAATTGATATTCAATTAAAATTGATATTAAAAGAGTAGAAAATAATGGGATTATAAAAAAAACGAAAACTTCGTTATCATTCCATTAAAATTAATTCAGCTTGTGCAGTTATTCTTTAGTTGAAAATAATTTTTAAACAACACTATTCAGTTGACAAAAAGAGCAAACTTAATAAATATTAAAAATAAAATAAAAAGATAAATCACCTGAAGTCCTAAGTATGTAAACGATGAAGAGCTGTAGACATAATGTTATAAGCAATGCAGTCCCCACTCCACGCCAGGCCAGGTTAAGGTGGTATGGTAGGAGTCGAGGAGTGGGGACTAACTGGAGATCGCCCCACCAACCTGCCTCCCCCACGCGTTGTTGTTATTGTATAGATCTTTAATGTAAACAACAATAAACTTTGTTGCTTGTACACCCCCAAACATATTACAAGTACTGCTTATTATGATAATTAGTATTTATTTATGTATATCATTTATTAGTTTACTGATTTTATTATTTATTACAGTATGTTTTAAATTAAAGATTAATTTAATTTAAATCAAATTATAATCATTATTAACAATGGGAGACAGACAGTGAAAAATAAACTTCAGCGCCGGGATTTGAACCACGGGTCTTCGTATTTCCAGTACAGTGCTCTTACCAGCTAAGCTACAGTCTCCCATTGTTAATAATGATTATAATTTGATTTAAATTAATTTAAACTTTCCGTAGTATGAGAACTACCAAAAACTTAAAAAATTGAATTTGTAAATTATTTTAAATAATAGGACTAGCTGTTATAGGGTAGTTGGGGGAGGTTGCAATTTTGGCGCTAAAAAAAAATTAAAAATTAAGCATAGTACATTTTTGTGCATTACGCATGCGCATATTATATGTTTAAATTTTCTGTATTTTTCCTATGTGAGGTCAAAAAGTTACGCCAATATTTTAAATTTCACATATATATTATATGAGAAATTATTAGGTGGTTTGAACCAAAGTACGACGGACATACAAACACATCATCGGCTTAAGGGATTCGAGGATAATAATCTACGAAACCCTAAAAAGAGGAATTCTAGTTGAAGAATTTTAGTACATCCCTTGCTAAAGAATCATAAAATATGCGCTTTCTCACAATTATATACGAAACTACTAAGCCACGAAGATAAATTATTCCTTTTAATTGGAAGAGAAAGTAGAATCCATGTCGAAAAAGTGTCCANTGAAAAGTACCAAAAACTGAAAAATTGAATTAAAGATTAATATTAATTTAAAGATTTCTATACAATATATTATATTTTTATACAATACATTACATCTGTATGATATATTTTATAAATACAATATAATATTATATGACTATTAATGAACATTAATTTACACTCATTTTCTTATTTATACACTAATTGTTCGTTAGGTAAAAAAATCCGAGGCGTATTAATATTTCACTATTTTTATTAGCCTTATTAACAACGTCAAATCCATACGTAGCAACTACATGAATAAATTGGATTAATAGATTTTTTTTAATGTTTAAAATACTGTTAAATGACTAATATATTATTATAAATAGGACGGAATATCAACAACAAAATTCACCCTCTCTACGCCTTTACAAAATTTACATTTCTCTTAGAAAATATTATAAAAAATAAAAATTGTAAGACAAGGATCACTAATAAGTAATTTAAACTTCAATTTAATTTCATATTCAATAACCTATTTCTTTAATTAAATCCGATCATTATTAAATTATTAGTGTTTCATTACCTAGAGGTCAGCATTACAGGTGTTAAAATTTCTAATTAGTATATAAGTATTTTTTATCTGTTTAATTTCCGTATACACTTAAATTATTATTTGTCTTATTTTTATTTCTATTTTTATCTTATTTATTAATTTATTTTTTAAGGGTCCGTAGGCAAAACCAAGGACCCTTATATTTTCCTGCGTGTGTCTGTCTGTCCATCCGTACGTCTGTTGCCTGCTCTCACGACTACACCTTTCGTCCGATCAATTTGAAACTTGGCATGTATGTGTCTTATACCTACCCACAAATTTAAAAATATAGAGTCTTAATAAAAATGAAAAAAAGGGGGGGAAAAAACTTAAGGGTTAAACATTTTTATTTTTTTCGACACCGTGTAGGGTATCATATGAAAGGGTACGTTGAGCTGATTACAAAAATATGTAATTCTTTGGTTATAACTTTGATATGCAGACCACACACGATCAATTTTATTGTCAATATGTCAATTTAGTAACAAATTTTCGTCAATACTAACCCCGCACAAGGTCTATAGTATTGACAATACTTTTATTTATTGACAATACTATTGATCGTGGTGGCCTCCAATAGGGCTAGCATAGACGATCACCATCAATAAGGTACTTCCTAAACAATACAGTGTGACCTACGGACCCTCGCTGTGTGCTGACCAGCACACACTTGATCTGTTTATTTATTTTTTATTGTTATCTCTTAAATAATTGAAATTGTGTAATGGTATGTTTATGTTAAGTAAGTAACAATTGTAATTTTTGCACTTAGATATTTATTTGCTTTCTTTATCATTCTATCTTCTAATCATTGATATCTTCATTTTATAGCCTATTCTTCATTAGTTTTTAACTCGCTTTTTCTTTTCTTTTTTTCTCTTTTACTTGAATTTTGATGAGGGCCCCGTATTGTTTGCGTGAGTTTTTTATGAGAGGACTCTGGTTATATGAATTGTAATTATTGTATAATCTAAAGCACTTGTGGAAAGTTTTTAATTTTTCATGCCATTGTTTCATGTTCACTATACTAAAGAAACCTTTGTTACGTGAAACTTCACGCTCAACAAATTTATTATGATATATCAGGATGGATTTTTACCATCAGCTAGGACACTTAAGTGGGTAGCCTCAAGTTCAGTTGTGTTTATTCGGTTGTGAATGACAACTTTAATTTCATCAACGTTAGAGGACATTTAAATGAATCTAAAGACACGTCTCACTTCGTACAATAATAGAATATTTAAAATAGACTGTCAATTGGTGTGGCACACAATAGCAATATGCTATCACGTACTTTTTGATTTTATGCTTTTACAAGCCATTATTGACAAATTGGTTTAATTGTTTCCCCTGTATTTTAATCTGCTAAATTGTTTAGATTTGTTGTAGTTTTTAAGATACGTTGGTTCGCAAAAATTGAAAGACAGATCGACTGAAAGACCGACATAAAGACACGGAACCAAAAATGGACCCTGATGTATGAAAGGAATTTCTTTCTTGGAATTTTTGAAATCGGAGACCTAAACATTTTTCGTTCTTCAGAAAGATCACCTAGCTTCCGTTACCTTCGGTAAGCTCGGAAGCAAAAAATAAAAAAATGTTTGGTAAGTAATATACACGAATTGTGGTAAGAAGTTTTCAATTTGATTAAAACGAACACATTGACTCAATTGTTTAATAAATAGCCAGTTCCATCTTCTCAATGGTATTACGTAAATCCAGAATCAATCATTGTAATTAATTTATCCGCAAGAACCAAAGCTACTGGTATAATGGACTCGATAGGATACTCGATTAAACGATATTGATTGGATTCCGAATTAGTAGAAGTAAGTGGTTGGTCGAATCAAATAATTGAATCAAGAGAGCAGATACAGGTAGTTAATCAAACTGTTATACAAACATAAACATTATGTTTAATTGCACTGTGATCAAGATTAAGGCGTGAATGATTCCCATCTAATTAAACTGCTTGAGCCTTATTTATTAAGATATTCAAATTGAATATACCGTACAAATTATTATTAACGACCTACACGTGTATATAATACACAGTACACTAAACAACAGTAAACTTGATCCCTTGTATTCTCAAAT
>KZ651717.1:462588-474735 GCA_001010745.2 Gerris buenoi
GCCAAATTTCATAAAAATCAGATGAGCACTTTTGAAAATATAGTTGTGAATAAATGTATGTGTGTGCACATGTGGAAGAGCGACAAATGGGTGCCGAAGGTTGGAACTTACCAGCAATTAACAGTGGACTAATTATGCTATGATTATCTTGCCATCCAAATTTCATTAAAATCGAACGAGTACGAGTAGTTTTTAAGATATGTTCGCAAAAAGTACGCTACTGACCATGGCATTATATAAATGTGACCCTACACTGATTGTGGCAGGGAGATTTTGATTGGCGGGAGATTTTTGCAATGCCGCAACACTGCTTTTCTAGCAGCGGTTGATAGGGGATGAGCTGAACCCTCAAGTTGGGAGCTAGCGCTAATTCCTAGTGTTCTTCCAGTTACGTACCCTTTTAAACGTAATTACCTTGCATGTTATTAAAGTCTATTTTCAAAAAATTTTAGGTTAAGTTATAGTTCACTGCTTAGGCTTTTAAGAGTGCTAATTAATGGTGTATTAATATTGGGTTTTTATTTTAAACTACTGACCACAATATTTTCTTAAAGTGTGAAATGTAACAACCGTGCACGAAAAAGTGTAATTCACGTGGCTTCATTACCATGTTTTTTTTTTTACTTCTTATCCTAATCTTTTATACAGTATAACAGTTTGTAAATAAAAATTGAGGAACTTCTTTTATATTATTCTTAATTAATTTCGCAATATTAATAAAGGTAATATAAAAAAAATTGATGAATAACATTGCACAAATTTTGACTTAAATTAAACGATTTAAATTAATATTAATTTAGTAAAAACTGGTAGTTTTGACCACTTTTATGTGGCTATTGTGGAAACTTTTTTTTTAAAATACGGTTAAGGTGACATACCAGGTCTAGTAGACCACATTTTTGAGATCCATTTATGGATCAATTAAAAAATAATTAACACATTTACAAAAAAATAGCAACTTTGTACTAGAGAGATTAAATTAAATTCTTTAGAAAATGTGTAAATAGATATATCAAAAGGTTTGAAGGAGGAAAAGAGAAATAAAAATTAGTGAGAAACAGAACAGCTAAAAATAATTATGAATGTGCCCGACAGACTGATGGACATACACGGACCTAAAAAAAATGTCCCTGATGTCTTCAACGAATTTCTGTCTTGGGATTTTTGAAAGCAAAGTCTTAAAAAAATGTCGTTCTAAAGAACGACATTTTCACAGCTCCAGCAACACCTTCGGTAAGCTCGGAAGCAATACATTTTAGGTTTCCGAAAATACGAAAAGAAAGACGAAGTACGAAAAGACGGCTCTGTCTGCCTGTCCGTTATGGCATGTTTCAATTCATAAAATACTATAGCTAGGAACATGAAATTGAACATACCGGTGCATCTCGGCATTTGAGACTACTGAACACTTTTTGGAGATAATTTTAATCTAATCGTACAGAAACCGACGATTATCGCCTTACGTACTTAAAGCGTGACTTAGTGTTTACACATAAAATACTAGTTATACATAACACGGTTTACAAAATTGTATGCATTAAACGATATGGAAGTCTAACATTATAAAAACAAATAGTCTTAAAAAAATAGCTTTGCCATTTTACCAACCAATCTAAGGTAAGATTAATTATAGGAATTATTTCTGAAATTATTATAAAATACGTTATTTTTAAACATGACACAAACTATTTTATATGGTTAAAGAAAAATCGAATCTAACTTCTACTTTCATTTATCCTTTCAGTTTCACATGTAAGGAAAAGTAATCTTTTTTTTCTTGTTGTATTTATGAAGAAAAACATCAAAGCATCTCTCTCTCTCTCTCTCTCTCTTTATATATATATATATATATATATATATATATATATATATATANGAGGAGAAAAAAACTTATAGACGAATTCAACTTGAAAGAAAGGAAGAAGTGGAAGGCCAGGCGATAGTGGGTAGAATGAGAAGAAAAGCTACCAAGGAGAAAAAAACTTATAGACGAATTCAACTTGAAAGAAAGGAAGAAGTGGAAGGCCAGGCGATAGTGGGTAGAATGAGAAGAAAAGCTACCAAGGAGAAAAAAACTTATAGACGAATTCAACTTGAAAGAAAGGAAGAAGTGGAAGGCCAGGCGATAGTGGGTAGAATGAGAAGAAAAGCTACCAAGGAGAAAAAAACTTATAGACGAATTCAACTTGAAAGAAAGGAAGAAGTGGAAGGCCAGGCGATAGTGGGTAGAATGAGAAGAAAAGCTACCAAGGAGAAAAAAACTTATAGACGAATTCAACTTGAAAGAAAGGAAGAAGTGGAAGGCCAGGCGATAGTGGGTAGAATGAGAAGAAAAGCTACCAAGGAGAAAAAAACTTATAGACGAATTCAACTTGAAAGAAAGGAAGAAGTGGAAGGCCAGGCGATAGTGGGTAGAATGAGAAGAAAAGCTACCAAGGAGAAAAAAACTTATAGACGAATTCAACTTGAAAGAAAGGAAGAAGTGGAAGGCCAGGCGATAGTGGGTAGAATGAGAAGAAAAGCTACCAAGGAGAAAAAAACTTATAGACGAATTCAACTTGAAAGAAAGGAAGAAGTGGAAGGCCAGGCGATAGTGGGTAGAATGAGAAGAAAAGCTACCAAGGAGAAAAAAACTTATAGACGAATTCAACTTGAAAGAAAGGAAGAAGTGGAAGGCCAGGCGATAGTGGGTAGAATGAGAAGAAAAGCTACCAAGGAGAAAAAAACTTATAGACGAATTCAACTTGAAAGAAAGGAAGAAGTGGAAGGCCAGGCGATAGTGGGTAGAATGAGAAGAAAAGCTACCAAGGAGAAAAAAACTTATAGACGAATTCAACTTGAAAGAAAGGAAGAAGTGGAAGGCCAGGCGATAGTGGGTAGAATGAGAAGAAAAGCTACCAAGGAGAAAAAAACTTATAGACGAATTCAACTTGAAAGAAAGGAAGAAGTGGAAGGCCAGGCGATAGTGGGTAGAATGAGAAGAAAAGCTACCAAGGAGAAAAAAACTTATAGACGAATTCAACTTGAAAGAAAGGAAGAAGTGGAAGGCCAGGCGATAGTGGGTAGAATGAGAAGAAAAGCTACCAAGGAGAAAAAAACTTATAGACGAATTCAACTTGAAAGAAAGGAAGAAGTGGAAGGCCAGGCGATAGTGGGTAGAATGAGAAGAAAAGCTACCAAGGAGAAAAAAACTTATAGACGAATTCAACTTGAAAGAAAGGAAGAAGTGGAAGGCCAGGCGATAGTGGGTAGAATGATAAGAAAAGCTACCAAGGAGAAGAAACTTATAGAAGGAACCACTAGAGGTAAATGGCAAAGAATGAATCACTTCTCCATAAAAGTTGGCAACCTCTGAATATATAAAGTAGCATATTATAAATGAAATAAAAATTGTAACTAATAAACATTAATTTATAAATGTGGAAGATAAAACAAAAATGTATATTATTGTATGTTACACTTATACTTGATTAGCAACTTCTTAGCTTATAAATTATAAGCTTTATATGTTTATTTTTTTTGTTTGGGGGGGGGGGGGCAGATTATAATTTAATCAACAACGCTAAACACTATTTATAATGTTAAAGCAAATATCTAAGTAATTTAAGATAACAATAAGAGGTATACTAAATTATTCAATGAATATTAAATAAGTTGATAGTTAAAGAATATGATTGTAATTAACAGCTGCCAAGTGGGGAGGAATGGTCTTCCTACTTTTCCGTAACACATTCAGGCCATTCCATTTCAACTATTATAAAATGTATGACTTCACTACACAAAAACTTCTTGGGTATTTTCTGTTATTCCCCCCCCCCACGCCTTTCTGGTGCTTTTTCGCATTTACAAGGTTGCACCCTTTAATATTTATGGGTCATTCTAATATTCCACAACTATCTAGTGTACAGAAAGCTAATAAACAATGTGCTAGGTAGATCACCTCATTTCTTATTGGCATACATACATAAATAAACACATTTTCAAGAAAGTAAAAGGTTAGAGAAACACACGGCTTGAAACTCATATTTTTTATTGGAAAGAAAGTGCATAAAGTTATCAGATAGTGAAAATTACATGTCATGGCAAGATGGACAAAGACGTGTTTGTTAATATTGGACTCCCTACTCTCGACGTTAAGAAGCGTCTATTAACACCAATAGGAATTAGAATATTAGGTATTCTCTCAAAACTATATTGAGATAACAACTATATCTACACTTCATTGATTTGGNGATAGGGTTTGCCCATGTTGGAGTCAGTGAGATGAAGTTTTCTCCCTTATATACCGTCAGATAACTAACTCTCGGAGAGGTATTTTTTCCCCTTCAGATATTGTTCCCGATAGATTACATCTTCCTCTACAGCAACAGATAATTGCATTTTTTAGAAGATACCATATCTAAATTCTGCATGTATACTACGTTGAATGATAAAAATAGTTATATATTATTACAAATGGTTACATGGATTATAATATAATGAGTGGGTGGAAAGAGAAGAAAAGCTACCGAGGAGAAAAAAACTTATAGACGAATTCAACTTGAAAGAAAGGAAGAAGTGGAAGGCCAGGCGATAGTGGGTAGAATGAGAAGAAAAGCTACCAAGGAGAAAAAAACTTATAGACGAATTCAACTTGAAAGAAAGGAAGAAGTGGAAGGCCAGGCGATAGTGGGTAGAATGAGAAGAAAAGCTACCAAGGAGAAAAAAACTTATAGACGAATTCAACTTGAAAGAAAGGAAGAAGTGGAAGGCCAGGCGATAGTGGGTAGAATGAGAAGAAAAGCTACCAAGGAGAAAAAAACTTATAGACGAATTCAACTTGAAAGAAAGGAAGAAGTGGAAGGCCAGGCGATAGTGGGTAGAATGAGAAGAAAAGCTACCAAGGAGAAAAAAACTTATAGACGAATTCAACTTGAAAGAAAGGAAGAAGTGGAAGGCCAGGCGATAGTGGGTAGAATGAGAAGAAAAGCTACCAAGGAGAAAAAAACTTATAGACGAATTCAACTTGAAAGAAAGGAAGAAGTGGAAGGCCAGGCGATAGTGGGTAGAATGAGAAGAAAAGCTACCAAGGAGAAAAAAACTNCAAAGGTAAAAAAATGTGTTTCATATGGTTATTTCAATAAATAATGTTATTTTATCAGTATTGTATTGTATTGGACAGAGGTCGGAAAAATTAGTTATATACGTATACCGATAAATAATAAAGTTCTTAACCCAGTAAGTGGTTTTACAGCTTATTGTACACTAGGCAATTGTGGAATATCAGAATGACCCATATAAGTTAAAGGGTACAACCTTGTATACGCGAAAAAGCCCCGAGAAAGCGTGGGGGGGGGGGTTAACAGAAAAGACCAAACTTCTTCATGTATCAAGTTGAAATTTTACATGCCTGTTACAATTGTGCTTTATACGATGCATATGAAGTTTTATTAAAATCATTACGTTAGAACGTAAGCTATCGGTAAATACGATGTTTTCTCTTTTTTAACCGTTTAGGTCCACTTTAATAATTTTAACGATCTTTATCCCTAGTGAAGCTCACGTTTACGAGTGTTTCACGTGAAATCTTAGACGAAAAACGATTTCGAAAAACGAACTGAGCCTGAGAATTGATAAAAGAAACACACAAATTTAAAATAAATCGGTCGACTTTTACTCAACTTATCGTCGGACACGTAAACATTACTGACGGATAGTCAAGGATGCATATTTTGTTAAAAGTAAGAAAGTCGCTTCAATTATGCAATAGAACTTTATAACTACAGTTGACCTCTCCTAAAAATTTCTATTCTATTCCAATTTTGAGAGAATGTGGGCGTCAGAGATTAAAGCTTAACATCAGACCCGTGCTAGCCAATTTTATCATAGTCTTGGAGTAAGTGAAGACGCTAGCTAACTGGCACTTTGATACTGTTTAGATATCAGATAGAAAGGTCGTAAATGTTATTGTGTTTTATTCTTTCCGATGTTACAGAAAAAAGAGCTATTCTGGAAAGCTTTTATGAGAATTTGATGGCCAGAGATAACCACTGGCAAACCTCCTTGCTATTATACGACTCGACAGTCGAGCCATTTGCCACCGACCCTGTAAAGTAATACATCTACAATTTTTATGTTGGAAAAAAAACAACTTTTAAACACATTATTTCCTTTATGTATATTTTTAATATTTTACATACAATGCTAATATGTAGCTTTTATAATACCCATTTTTCGGTCTATGTCAGATTTATTTTTCTCTTACTTGAGTTTTTTTTTTTTAACACCTCGAGAGAAGGAAATAAAACAACAAGGATCCATTATGAAAAGTGAATATAGCTAACGAACTAAGTGAGTAAATACATTATCTATATTGAATTTCATCCTAAAACCACTGCGGTGGAAAGGAGGAAAAATTGCTTTTCTCTTCCCGTTTGAAAACAATATTCCACTGTAATAACGTTAATACTGAAAAACCAGAATCTACTGTATCAAGAGAAATCAGAAGCAGTTAATTAATTTAAAATAATTACAAGATAAAAAGAACTTTTTATTTACTACGTTTTTAAATTTTCTGTCATACAAATCAACTTACAAAATAACTTGCGGAATTTTTCCCAACTAACTTAAACACAACACAATTTTCTGAAAACGAATTAAATTCTGCTGAAAGATGGCTAAAAGTATTTAAATAATGCAATGCTATCGTGTTCAGGCTATTCTAAAAGTATCAAAAGTGTAGCTACTCGGGAAGTTAGTTAAAAATTGATTGCAAGATTTGTACTGGACAAACAAACAAACAAGAGAGCAAGCTAATAAAAATGTAGTAAAAAAGATTGTTCCTAGAGTTTTTCCGGCATTTTTTGAGACTGTTATACTTATAATAAAATGTAAGGAAGTAACAATCTAAAGAAAGTGAACCGAATGTTCGTCTTTAGATTGTTACTACCTTTATAAACAAAATATGTATACTACCTTTATATATTCCATTGTCCTAAATTATATCAGACTAAACATTCCTTTGCCTTAATAGTTATTTAGACAAAGGACTGTAAATATTTAAATGTGCAATAGTAATCTAAAGAAGTACCTTTTTCCTATTTCACCCAGTTAATAGTCCAGGAGATAGCGTGCAAAAAAATGTCTAACTAACATCAAGCTAGAAATTGGTATACAAGTCAATCTTTTAGCGCCTTTTAAGAATATGTGGTCGGCTAAGTTCGTCTGCGGGACATAGCTTGGCAGTAGGCGTTTGAAAAAAACAAACCGGCAGAGAGCGGCCATGTCCCACCAAGGATGGTGGACAATGTGATTTTCATGATCCTGAGTACAGAATTAGTTAGTAGACTGAAAATCAAGTTGATGTTAGTTTATCCCTTGACAGGTGACAACGTTGATTTTTAGTATTATTTGAATAACTAACCTATCAAGTGTGAAAATAACATCAACTTGATTTTCGGTCTACTAACTAATTCTGTACTCAGGATCATGAAAATCACATTGTCCACCATAATTGATGAGACATGGCCGCTCTCCGCCGGTTTGTTTTTTTCAAACGCCTCCTGCCAAGCTATGTCCCGCAGACGAACTTAGCCGACCACATATTCTTAAAAGGCGCTAAAAGATTGACTTGTATAAAAAATTCTAGCTTGATGTTAGTCAGACACTTTTTTGCACGCTATCTCCTGGACTATAAGAAATTAAAATATAATAAAATAAAATCCAAGAAAAATACTGGAATCGATCACAATAATTTCTTAAAGTATCGATTGATTTATGAAACTAAAACATAAAAATAATTATATAGTTTAGCGTATCAAATGGAAAAATATTTAGACAACGTAATCGAAGAAGCGACAAACTGGTGTTTCTACCTTGAGCATTCGCATTTTACTTAAATCATTCTTAAAACAGACACTTCAAATCAGTCATTAAGCTATTAGAATAATATTGATAAACGAAGTACTGTATACCACGTGTAGATTAAATATCTTAAAATATTCAGATTCTAGAGTATGGGGCTCCTTGAAGCAAAATTGTACTTCAAACAAAGCTAGTCATTAATTACCTGAGAAAATTCACTTAATCAATAAAGGTGTTATTGACAAGAAGTCAAAGAAGGGAATAGATTAAAATAATTCTCATCTCAAAACCTTCATGAATAAACAAGTCTTTAAGCAATTTGAACTTGAAATTTAGAGAATCTATTTCATGTAAATCTATGCTAATTTATAAGTAAAACTATGAAGTCAAAAAAACTATTGAAAATGCGGGCTAATTTGGAAAGTTATTGGGATGGGAGTTGGGCCTAGCTTGTTATTTATCTAGAGGGTTTATATAAACGAGCTCTTAACTTTAGATTCTTTTTTGGCGTGGTTTTGATAACTATTTTGGCACTTACATTATATAAAATCTATGAAGAATAAAAAATAGGACAAAAAAACATACAATATTTAGTAAAGTTTGTGTTTTTGAAATCTATTTTAAGCAGAGATACAATATCTATTATACGTGCTCCTTTGTACGAAAAACCATCGGAATTTTCATATCGATGAAGCATAATTTTTCCTGTTCTAAAAGATCGTTCATCATGGGGAAGTAAACCGACTGACGAAACCACTGAAGCGCCCCCACATGCTATCCGTATTCCAAAGAATTGTGATTTACTGCTGTCACAAAAATGACGGTAAACTTGGAATTTCAACAGCCTGCTTACTGAACCAGTGAAGCATCGGTTCTGCTTTCTCTTATTTTTATCGTGATTTTCTACCGTGCTTCTTTACAAAAATAAAACATGTTTAGACCTCCTAAATAAAGGCCGGGCCACACCTGTCCGCACAGTGCCCGCACCGTATGACGGCCGTGTGTTGGACAACTAAGGAAATGTCAAAAAGTAAACAAAACAAATAAAATGTCGGTGCGGAGAGGTGTGGACCATGCCTAACATTTCCTTAGGTTTATTCCTTACCGAGTGTTGTCCAACACACGGCCGTCACACGGCGCGGGCACGGTACGGACAGGTGTGGCCCGGCCTTAACGTTAATAATTAATATTTTTATCCAAATTTATTTTAATTTTGCTTCCGAGCTTACCGAAGGTAACGAAAGCAATGTGATCGTTCTGAAGAACGAAAAAATTTTATGTGTCCGATTTCAAAAATTCCAAGACAGAAATCCGTTTTAGACATTTTATGAGATTTTATTTTATCATTTTTGGTTCCGTGTCTTTCTGTCGGTCGGTCTGTCCTTCAATTTTTGCGAACCAACATATCTTAAAAACTACACGTCCAATTTTAATGAAATTTGGGTGGTAGGTCATTATTAGCCCATTGTTGGTCCCATATAGGTTTCAAACTTCTGCGCCTATTTGTTTCTCTTCCAAATGCGCACATACATACATTTATTTTTACCTATAGCTTCAAAAGTACTAATCTGATTTGTATGAAACTTTTATAGTACATTGAAAGTAACCTGCAGATAGCCCCAGATTAATTAGAACCGTCTGCGCTCTTTAACTTTTGCTAAATTGATACTTTAATTAGTGTAAAAAATCAAAACAATTTTGACAGTTAAAAAAAAAACGAGAAAACAATTAAACCAATTAAACAATAATGGCTTGTAAAAGCGTAAAATCAATATAGTACGTGGATAGCATTCGAGGAAGCTATGTGCCACACCAATTGGCAGACTATTTTTTAATTAAGTTTGCACAGCTTGACAAAAAAATATTATTCTTTAATTTGCTGAATTATATTGCTCCTTTACTTACATCTATTCTAAAAGCAACCTTACCCGAATTTTTCTAAGCTAAGATATTGATTTTAAACTAACATTCCTTATTGGAAATACTTTGGTTTAGACATTCTGATTAGTGTCATAATTCTAATTTGATTTCACTAGAGATTGCTTGATATTTAAACAACAATATATTTGTCTTAGACTCTGGTTTGTCTTAGACTCTGGTCAGAGAAACATCGATCTTATTCCGTTCTATATTTACGTGAACTCTGTAATAGTGATAGTGTTTCGTTTATTGATGTGATTTACTCTTTAATCGTATCTTTAACCACGCAACATCCGTGAACAAACTCTATATAATAGATATAATTAATTTTTTTTTTTTTGTATCTGTAAATTAATTAATTTTATATATCTTTAAATTAATTTCTTTTTACATATATATCTTTACATTAATTAATTTTATATATCCTTAATTTAATTATTTTTTATACCAAAGATATATCTCCGTTATCTCTGTAACCACGCTACATCAGTGGAAAATCTCTATATAATATTTTTATAGTTTATTCCGCTATTAATTTTTGTTATTAATATGGAAAATATTCAGTGTAAAAATTGCAAAACTAATATACCGGCAAATGAATTTTTGTCTTGCAGTCTCTGCGGCGTTAAATGTCATTGGTTTTGTTATGCTATCACNGGGGGGGGGGGGTGAGATTGATGAAGTAGAAGAGCAAAGCATCTCTTACTATATTTCATCTTCAGCTTACCATAAATAGTTCAAAATCTACACCATTATCCATCTCAGGATATTAAGTATAGGTACTTCAGCAATTTCTAACAGAGACTGTAATATGCTAGATATATTGCTAATAAACGAATTTCTGATAAAAGATAACCTAAAATCACAGCATTATATTAAAAAATAAGATGATAAAATAAAGTTGCCAATTATTTGCTTCCCAGTACATGCAACATTTCAATAGCCAATTTAACAGTACGGAATTTTTAGTACGGAAAAATTCATTAACCACCATAATCGCCCAAGTCGTTAAAAAAAAAAAAAAAAATGTTTTAGCTATAACTTATTCAAAGACCGGAATTCGTATTAGTCATTAGGTACCATTTTTGGTATCATGGTGTTCAACAATTTTGTGAATCAATAAAATCTTAAAAACTAATCGCCCGAAAGGTCATAATAAGTCAATTGTAAGCCTTAACAGTACAAGTCCGAAAAATTGTTTTTTTAGTATATGTTGATTCTGGTTGTATGAATTACCTACTTTCTACTGGTGCTAACAGTAATCAACTTTGCTTTCATACACTCCTAAATGTGAAATTGGTAGGAAAAAAACTAATTTCAAAACTTAAAATGGCTCTACTAAAAAAAGTTACGTTTTTGAACTTGTACTGTTAAGGCCTGGAACTCTAGATATTCTCTTACACTTTCGCACAGACAAAAAAATTTTGACACATTAACAGAAATGGAAAAAATTAAATAAATTAGACAATCATAGTAGTCCAGGCATAAATGGTATTTTGGCAGGGAAAAATATCATAGTCATTTCTTTTCTTCTAATAAAGTTTACTTTTGTATACAAACACTTTTTAGTGATAGAATACGAATGAAGATTACCAATTTTTCAAACTGCGTAAGCAAAAAACTGAAAAAAATAAACTTTTTTTTCAGAACGCACCACTGTTACGAGGTGGCAAAGTTGAAATTCAGATTCAGCACCCAAAAATCATAATAATAATAATAAAAAATGACTGTGGAAAAAAAGTTTTATCTCATTAATTAGACGAAGTTAGAATATTTTGCTGTCCTAAAAATCCAATTTTAAATTTGAAGCTTACATTTATGCAAGCGATGAGCGTGAACGCTTGGGCGGATAACGTTGTCCAAAAAACTCAGCCTGGGTATTGGTATAATAAAACATGTATACCAAATTTAAACTAACTCGGGCATTTTTTTATTCATGTTATCGTCATCCGTAGATTTCATGACGCTTGGTTTTGTGAGTGGAACAACTCTTAAACTTCAAACCCTAAATTTTGAGGGACAATTTTTTCCCTATAATATTTCTCTTTTGGATTAATAGACATAACAAAATGTTATGTGAGTTGGGTACTTTTGGAGATCACATGCATTAACAACAGACCAAAAAAAATCAGGAAATTATTAGGGTCCTCGTTTTGCCTACGAATTTTTTTCTTATATTTTCAATATGTATGCGTATGAATTATGTAGAGAAAACCAACGCTATTACAGTCTATAAGATTAGAGTTGGCACAATCAACAGGTGGGAAAATTTTGAGGGAAACGATTTTATTGGTCTCCCATGTTGAATGCAACTTCAGAAAAAGTATGCTCTACTCTACCCCTCTTCCACAAAAAAAAAAAATATAACATGGCATCACTAATTTT
>KZ651718.1:0-17967 GCA_001010745.2 Gerris buenoi
TAGCGAGCCTTCTTTAATAATTATTATATTATGTAAATACTGTATAAACAGGCGAGCACAGCGAGCCTTGCATTAATTGTTTTACATATTATTGACTACGTACTAATACTGTGTTTATACAGTTATTTGTAATGAATATTTAATACAAATGCCGAATCAACAGGCGAGCGCAGCGAGCCCGCGATAATATTAAAATAAAGATAATAGACAAAATAATTTTAGTGCTTTCTTCAGGTTGAATAAGAATGCCACTTATTCACTAGAATATTATCCTGATATCATTATTGAGAACTTAATTCCGGCTGATATAAAACACATTTCTACGCGAGTTCTTTATGCACCGCATCACTAGTTGTACTATAGGTGAGGTATACAAAGTTTCATTTAAATCGTTACGTTAGAACGTAAGATATCGGTAAAAACGTTTTTTTCTTTATTTTAATCGTTTTGGTCCGCTTTAATAAATTTAGCGATCGTTTACTACTAGTTAGTTACTACTAGTTAGTTACTACTAGTTAGTTACTACTAGTTAGTTACTACTAGTTAATTACTACTAGTTAGTTACTACTAGTTAGTTACTACTAGTTAGTTACTACTAGTTAGTTACTACTAGTTAGTTACTACTAGTTAGTTACTACTAGTTAGTACTAGTAGTTACTACTAGTTAGTACTAGTAGTTACTACTACTTTACTACCTTCTAGCGATCGTTTACCACTTCGTTTTACTAAAAAATTATTTAAAAAAAAGTTGTTTGTCTTATTAAATAGATGAAGTCAGAATTTTTTCCCGTCAAAAAATTCCAATTTTAAATTTGAACTTACGTTTACCCGAGAACGCTTGGGTGAATAACGTTGTCCAACGAACTTGTCCTGGGCATTGGTAAAATGAACATGTGTACCAAATTTCAACTAAGTCGGTCAACTTTTACATAAGTTATCGCCATCGGTAGATTTTGTGGCGGATTTTATCGTGACGTTTAATTGTTTGTTTTTTTCGGATTCACTCCCAGGCTCCAGAACATGCCATAAGGAACTTCGTTCCAAAAAATATAAATGTAATCATACAGATAAAACAAGTAAGGCGCGTTTCACGGAAGTACGTGAGGCGATAATCGCCGGTTTCTGTACGATTAAGTTTAAATATTAAGTGTAATAGTTGCATATTCATTTTCTACACTTCAAGACCTTTAAATTAATGTATAACATGCCATGGTAGCTAAAAACCTTTTTTTTTGGTCACCCACCATATTGGCAGGTCCGCCATCTTGGAAATATTAAGTGTAAAAACTTCAAAATTTTTCCAGTTGTCAAAAATGGCAAGATGTACCTGTGTGCCAAATTTTATGTTTCTAGCTATAGTAGTTTATGAGTTAAAACAAGCCAACGAACGGACAGACAGACAGACAGAGCCGTTACATAAGGTTTCTTTTCGTACTTTGTACAGAAACCTAAAATCGTGCGAGTCGTTATAAAGACCCCTGGTGGCGGTCTTATGATTTCTTAGTCGTTACAGTGGAGTCACTCTTGTCCGGTTTGAGACAATGTGGACGTACAACGAGGTGCTCACTGGAGAATCTCTCTGTGCTGTATAAAGGACTCGAGAAGGAAACAAAGCTGACCATCGATACACAGCGAGAGATGCTCCAGTATCGATACACAGCTAGAGATGCTCGAGTATCGATACACAGCGAGAGATGCTCGAGTATCGATACACAGTGAGAGATGCTCGAGTATCGATACACAGCGAGAGATGCTCCAGTATCGATACACAGCGAGAGATGCTCCAGTATCGATACACAGCGAGAGATGCTCGAGTATCGATACACAGCGAGGGATGCCCAGTGTATCGATCTGCACTCCAAACCGTCTTATCACGGAGTCCTGGTTCGAGAACACTAAGCTTTAGATTTGATTAGTAAAGCGTCTGCCGTGCTATTAGGCAATCTCGGCTCTTAGCAATAATTCCGACTCCAAGATATTACGGGTCAAGGGTGCCAACTGCAGCAAACTAATTACTCGATAGCACTTAAAACAGACGACCGGTGTTAACAACCGGTCACTACCAACGCAACAGATCTGCTTTAATCAAAACTTGATCTGCATCTCCCACCTACCCCAGTCCTTCCACGACCCCTTACACTCTTACAACGATAATAGAATTATACATTCACGAAAACTGGTGTCTTCCGTTATAATTTCGAAGCTTATGCATTATTCAAAACTCCGATAACACTAAAATCTCCATAAAAATAAATAAATAGTTCTTAATAAACACACTACTCCTACTGGACTTACCCGTTTCTATAATACCTTTGTCTTGTAATTTTCATTTGTTCGATGGTTACTTTCTTGGTTAAATATTTAAATTTATATAGTTTAGGTTTAGTCTGAGATGGACCCTCGGTAGTGAAATTATCAGTATCAAGAGTTAAAGGACGAGGTAGTTTATTGAGTAGAGTAACTAGTAGTTCTGTGAACAGTAGACCTCGCTCGTTAAAATATCAAATCGGGGTTTGAGCTTAGGTTCAAAATTGTGTGCGAATAAGGAAGTAAGTAGAACGTTTAGTCAGTGTAAAATCATTTTGATCACACTATATGGATATGTCACGAAAAATAAAAGCGTAGAGCGCTTTGTTTAAACACGGCCGGCCAGTTATTATTTTTATATTTTCCTTAACAGAGGTTCACAACTTTGTACCCCTCATGTACCCGGTATACTAATAAATTTAAGGTTTTCCATTCACGTACATTTTAATACCATAAAGTAGTAAGTACCATATGAGTTTCAGTCCAATCCTATGAAATGAAAAAACGGTACAGTACGAAGACTAAAAAGTAGTGTTTTTCGACCGATTTTTCCAAACCGGTACAATAAATACAAAAATAAGTAGAAATAAAAAATAAATTTCAATAAAATGGGTACAAAGGCAATAAAACCCACACACTTTTGAGTACAAATCTGCAATTTTTTATTTTTTTATTTTTAGAGTGCGCCCTACAACTACCGTGGCACTAAAAGTACCTCTGTACCCGAATCCACAAAGGTACAGGTACGAAAAGGGTCCCGTGCGTTCAAGTATTATTTAGAGCAACTTTTGACTGAAGGAAATTGTCGTGCTGATAAATCCCTCGACGCTATTAGCCCCACAGTGGGGTAACCTACCCCCTACCCGGCACTCTAAAAGTACAAAAGGGTACTAAAGTACCAACCTAGTATATTTTTTCGAAAATATTTTTTTACACATTTAGTACATTTTTAGAGGCCTTTCCAACAATACCTCTGTCGAATTGGTACGACGTCCCCTTCTAGTTGCGACTACTCAAGGAGGACGTCCTTCACATAGACGTAGCTCCCGAAGTAGGAATCGGAAATATAAAAACATAACGGATTCTTAAACACGACAATTTGACCTAAAGTTTGGTACCCTTTTGAACTCCGTCCGATTAAAATTGCGAATGGTACAGAAGGTCAAATTCGAAATTTCGGAAAAACACGATTTTCGTGTGTTTTTCGCCGAGGTACTCGACTTCCCCGTCTCAGAGGTACTAAAAAAAAAGGATTGCGCTTACCCCTTGAACATGACATTTTTAGAGCATACAAAGCGGAATAAAAGAGTACTTTTTTTTTCACCGTAAGTACCACCTATGTACCGTCTTGTACCTCGGAATTTAATGTAACATATCTCAAAAAGTAATTGTACCATCGAGTTTAAAAGCAAAACGCCAGGAGCAGCATTTCATAGGCTTTTAGGGCTCAAAAATCCAATAGCGTCGTATAAAAGCCCTAGGAGGAGATACGTGAACCATGTAGAAAAACGTTTGAAAAAAAGTGGTAAAAAGTGTTTTTTCGCTTTTAAGGGCCTGAAACGTGAAAATTTTAAAAATATTTTTTCATCACTTTTGTACACTTCCAAAGGGCTTTCCAACGATATACGACACCCCGTACCAAATATCTCCGGTTTTTTGATCGGCGAAAAAAAATATTTCCGATGTCGGCCCTAAGCGGGGGTGCACGTAAAAAAAAAGTTCTCGTTACCGGCTATGGACCTCTTCAGGGTCTACAAAAGCCTTGAAAAAAAATTTGAAATTTTCAATTATTTCAAAAGATATATGTAAAAACGTGTTAAAAAAACTCACTTTTTGACCGTAGACAATTTCCCGTTTAAATTAAACCCGTTTCCCTGAAAATTTCCCGGCATTAAGAATTTTTCCCTAAAAATACACTATAACCTTAACAATTTTCAGAAAACTGCATGCCTTTACGACAAACACACCCATCAGTACAAAAATCCAAATAACACTCTATTTTACCCTTTAGGGCCGATTTTCACCCTTAAGGAGTGGTTTAAAAGTGCCCTTACCCTATGTTTGGTCAAGCGATTTTTAAGGTTCCTAACCGATTTTGACATTACCAACTCGAAATTTTTCCGAAAATCAAGAGGCGGGGTATAATTATTTTTTTGTTTTTTGCAGTGGCGCCTTAAAATACAGTAAATGTTTACCCCCCCTCCCCCATCTGACGTACAATGAGTAGTTGCGCCCCCGCCCCACACCACAGCTCGGTCGGCCTGCGGCCTCCCTCGCAAAGACAGTCGATGTACATTTAGGAGACAGACAGACGAAATGCCAAACGGTCGAGTTAAAACAAAGAACTCGCTACGCTCGGTCAATAAAAACTTCCAATCTCGCTAAGACGTCGGCCGCATCCAATAGTATTTTTCCTCAAGTTTCTCGGCCTCATCCGGGTCGGCCTCAGATAATTCTAAAAGCTTACCTTTATCATTTTCAAACCTGCTAACAATGGTTTTTAATCGAGTTACAAGTGACACCATTTTCTAAAGTCTTATTTTATAGTTTCAAAAAGTCATCAGTTTTCTTCGTTATTCGGAGAATATGAGTTTTTATTGGACACATCGCCCTTCTTATAGCTCCGCCCGCAGACATACTTCAATAATTCTGCTACCACTTTTTTCTTGAACTTAAGTTTACACATAACATTTAAGATAATATTAAATGTAAGAAAAACTATTTCTTCAAGTGTCAATTCAAGACTGCTCTTTTATATTTAACATAAATAAATAAATAAAAAATACACGATCTCAATGGAGATCACGACATGTTATAAAAATGGACTAAATATAATTACACGATATGAGGAGGTTGAGCAAGTTATCTAACAAAAAGCATCTTTCTCATATTATATGGATTTTTCTGTCTGCGACAGTTTAGTGGGTCTCGCTCGTCAAATGCTTCTCATGTCCCACTAAACCGGTGATATACAAACCCACTGGCATTCTCCCTAGTGGTTTCCTTGCACAGCAGCAAGCCTGCATAGAACTAGAGACCAAGGAACATCAAGAGCCACAACCGCCAATACTGTAAAGAAACAGAGAATGACACATAGAGGTGTTAAAGTGACTATACTTGAACCGTATAGTCTGGATCAATTAGATAACCTAAACAACTAAAGCGCGCTTCACGTAAGTACGCCAAGGTACTTGAGGTGACAATCATCGGTTTCGTAATAATATTTGCACGTTATTTTCCTACTGTTCAAGACCTTCAAAATAGCGAACAACATGCCATGCTTACTAAAAACATTTTATTTAGTCGTCTGCCATATTGGCCACCATCTTGAAAATACTGAGTGTGAAAACTCCAAAAAATTTTACAGTTGTCACAAATTCCGAGATGCACCTGCGTGACGAATTCCATGTTCCTAGCTCTAGTGGTTTACAAAATTGAAACATTGCAAACTGTTTGTACGGATCTAATGGGTCTATCTCCGACATCTTCCAAGCAAAACAAACACCTACTCGTAGTGATGGACTGCTTTACCAAATTTGTTTTACTGTTTCCCCTCCGAACTGCAACCGCCCAGACTATCCTTCGACCGATTGAGCAGGAAGTATTCCTCGTCTTTGGTGTACCTCAAAATATAATTTGTGACAACGGTCCGCAGTATAAGAGCACCCAATTCCGTGAACGAATGGCATTGTACGGAGTTCAGATACACCACACACCCTATTACTCAGCGCAATGTAACCCCACAGAACGGATTAACAGGGTCATCAAGACTGCTATAAGTTCTTATGTAAAGGAGAACCATCGTACGTGGGATAAACATTTAGCTGAGATTCTCTTTGCTCTTAACTCCGCAGAACACGAAGCGACAGGACAAACTCCAGCATTTTTGAACTTCGGCAGAAACATGAAGAGCTCAGGCATAGAACACTCACTTGCTCAGCCGGATGTCACGGACGCTGCTCCAGACCGGAACTCTGAGATCGGTAATGTCAAACAAATCAGAGAGGAGATAAAAGCCAAGCTTGCTCCTGCCCACCTAAAGAGTAGCCATCACTATAACCCTAGGCGACGTCCTGGATCCTATGTGGTTGGGGACACATTGTGAAGGAAAACTTACCCTCAATCCGACGCGGCCAACCACATAGCGGCAAAGCTTTCGCCGAAGTTCGAAGAGGCCATAGTTGTTAGGAAGATCTCGCCCTTGGTCTACGAGAATACTGACGGTCGCAATGTAGGAAATTGGCACGTTAAGGATCTTAAGAGTGCACCCAGAGATGATGAGCCATAACGTACTAGTCCCTAACACCCTTCCTTAGTCCTCCCAAATCCTATATGCACCTAATCCGATCACCTCTTTTCCCCAGGGGAGATTTTCCCGTTAAGAGTTGAATTTATGTCAACTCTTAAGAGTTATTTATTTTAATTTTATATAGTTGTTAAATGTATTGTTGTTGTTTTGTTATTTTTATTTCGTTATGTATATAATAATTATGTATAGCGTTAAATATAGGAGTGCCAGAGCAAGCTTAAGGATGTTATCTTTGGGTCGACCCTTGCCCCAAAACAATGGTCAGGTTCAACCTATATAGAAAGTCTGCAGGCCAATGTTTTGGTTGAAGGTTCGACCTGATTAAGAGACTCTCCTTCAGTTGGTCTCTGCGCGTCTACGAGGCAAGTGAGCCTGTGACGAGTGAAGTTAGTGTAGCGACCCAAACTTCAAAGGACCAACTCAAGGTTTTTGGGAAAAACGTATATGAACTGAGTCTAGCTTCTCTTTATCTAGCAGTATAGCAGGAGAAACAATATAGCTCGGGTGCAGGGATGAGTCGTAATGACAGGAACTGAGTCTTGCTTCAAGGAAAGCTATAGGAAGGATCCTTCCAGAAGCAAGGAAAGCAATAAGAAGGCTTAATGGTGTAATTTGGTCCAGAACTCTTAAAAGAGAAACAATGAAATGTATTATTACATGCATAGTAGAAAGTATCCTTACGTATGACACAGAGTTCTGAACACTGACAGAAAAGCAGAAAGGAATAGTGCAAGCTTTTGAAGTGGTTGGGTTCTGTGGGGTCTGTGAGTGTCGAGGTTACAGCGTTTAAGAAATGAGGACATCAGGCAACAGATGGAGGATAAGCAATCAGTTGTTGAAAGGATTAAGGGGCGTTCTCTTCGGTGGTATGGGCACGTCCAAAGGATGAGAGAAGAAAGATGGCCTCACCCAATATTGCATTGGTCACCGCCAGGTCGAAGGAAACGAGGACCTCTATAAGCAACCTAGAGAGGAGGTCCTGGCTAGAGCGACAAGAGCCCGCAACTTTCAAGATGAAGACTGTTTAGATCGTGTTGCGTGGAGGATGGGAACTTACAGGGTGAAGACTGTTTAGATGGCGTTGCGTGGAGGATGGGAACTTACAGGAGGAAGACTGTTTAGATCGCGTTGCGTGGATGATGGGAACTTACAGGACGAAGACTGTTTAGATCGCGTTGCGTGGAGCATGGGAAGTTACAGACGAAGACTGTTTAGATCTCGTTGCGTGGAGAATGGGAACTTACAGGAGGAAGACTGTTTAGATCGCGTTGCGTGGATGATGGAAACTTACAGGACGAAGACTGTTTAGATCGCTTTGCTTGGAGGATGGGAACTTACAGACGAAGACTGTTTAGATCTCGTTGCAAGGAGGATAGGAACTTACAGGAGGAAGACTGTTTAGATCGCGTTGCGTGGATGATGGGAACTTACAGGACGAAGACTGTTTAGATCGCTTTGCTTTGAGGATGGGAACTTACAGGACGAAGACTGTTTAGATCGCGTTGCGTGGAGCGTGGGAATTTACGGGACGAAGACTGTTAAGGTTTAGATCGCGTTGCGTGGAGAATAGGAACTTACAGGATGAAGACTGTTAAGGTTTAGATCGCGTTGCGTGGAGAATGGGAACTTTCAGGACGAAGACTGTTTAGGTTTAGATCGCGTTGCGTGGAGGATGGGAACTTGCAGGACGAAGACTGTTTAGATCGCGTTGCTTGGAGGATAGGAACTTACAGGACGAAGACTGTTTAGATCGCGTTGCGTGGAGCATGGGAATTTACGGGACGAAGACTGTTAACGTTTAGATCACGTTGCGTGGAGAATGGGAACTTACAGGATGAAGACTGTTAAGGTTTAGATCGCGTTGCGTGGAGAATGGGAACTTACAGGACGAAGACTGTTTAGGTTTAGATCGCGTTGCGTGGAGGATGGGAACTTGCAGGACGAAGACTGTTTAGATCGCGTTGCTTGGAGGATAGGAACTTACAGGACGAAGACTGTTTAGATCGCGTTGCGTGGAGCATGGGAATTTACGGGACGAAGACTGTTAACGTTTAGATCACGTTGCGTGGAGAATGGGAACTTACAGGATGAAGACTGTTAAGGTTTAGATCGCGTTGCGTGGAGAATGGGAACTTACAGGACGAAGACTGTTTAGGTTTAGATCGCGTTGCGTGGAGGATGGGAACTTGCAGGACGAAGACTGTTTAGATCGCGTTGCTTGGAGGATGGGAACTTACAGGACGAAGACTGTTTAGATCGCGTTGCGTGGAGCATGGGAATTTACGGGACGAAGACTGTTAAGGTTTAGATCGCGTTACATGGAGGATGGGAACTTACAGGACGAAGACTGTTAAGGTTTAGATCGCGTTACATGGAGGATGGGAACTTACAGACGAAGACTGTTAAGGTTTAGATCGCGTTACATGGAGGATGGGAACTTACAGACGAAGATTGTTTATATCGCGTTGCGTGGAGGATGGGACTAGGATAACTGCTGCTAAGTGGAGAAGCCCTCAATAGTAAATGTTAGTAATAATTACTACTTTAATATCAAAAAGGGGAAATTGATTCATATGAACTGCTTTATATCTCTGTATTAATTGATCAATCGAAAAATTGTATTGACTTCTTCGTCGAAAAGAGGGTGCTCCGTGTAACCCATTTTAAGTGACATACAATAAACATTAAGGTATGATTTCCATCGTCTATGTCTCTGTAGATTAAATGGCCCCTCAAGACTTTGCAGTTATTCGAGTGACTCTGATTGACCAGCCTAGTTATAGCGCTGTCTCCGTTGCCTCTAATGCTGATCTCAACTAGGCAAAGCCTAGCTGAACGTTTCTCACACAGAGGTCCGGGTTGTCTTTAACATTAGAACACAATGAAGCTTGCGAAACAGTCATTCGATTTCCAGATTATAATGACTCGACAGGATTTTATAACGACTCCCACAACTTGCAATTAATAATAATTAAACTGATGCCTCACCTGTTTTAATGAATTTAAGTAATGTAGTAATAACTGTAAAAGCTTTTACTTTAACGAAGTAGATTTCAAAAAAAGCAAAGAACATTTACTTCTCTAAAGACCTCTTACAAGGAAAACGCGGTGACAGAACCGTCGACCGCCGATACCTCAAAGGAGCTTATAAACAATGTAAAGAAACATTTCAAAATATCGCTGTTCACAAAATAATAGGTTTTTGTGCTGAAGCGTGGCCACTAACTAAAAAAAAAAATAATAATAACCCATTTTTATTAATAATGCACATAAAAGGAGATTGACTTTTTTTCCGCAGGCTCAGAACTACGAACTATCAGAGTATGTGCACCCCTCACTAAATACGAAAATGAGGGTCTCTATCGTCAAATGAGAGACAAAAATCGGTTCTGTAAAAACAAATTGGTAAAATATTCCCTGATGTCTGGAAAGGATTTTCGCCTAGGAGTTTTTGAGATCGGAGACATATAAAATGTAAAAACATCTCATACCTTCCTTCCGTTACCTTACCTACCTACCCCCCCCCCCCCCCCCCCCCCCTTACCTTCCGTTACCTTGGGTTATCTCAGGAGCAAAAAGTAGAAACAATAGAATAAATGAGACAGTATTGCTTTTATAATATGTGATAGAATCGCAGGATCCGAGGAAGCAAAGCGCCTCACTGATTGCCACACTATTTTTATTAAAGCATTTAAAAAACCTTGACTAAACTGAATATTATACTTTGAAAATATGCACCAAAACGTAAAATATTTAACCTAAATTAAATTAAAACTTGCATTTAAGAGAAGAATGTAGCAGATGACGTAGAAACACGTTTGTTTCTCTCGGTTTATTCTCAGTTATAACCGTGAAGACGCTCTGTTACAGTCGAGAAAACTTACTCAAAGTATAACGTCACATTTACTTCCTTTTTTTAATCAACTAAAAACATAATAAAAGAACAATCAAGTCAGATGTTAAGAGCCGAGACAGGAATAGCGAACAAGCAAAAGGTATTATAAGAGGAAGACGGCCGGTAATAAACAGAGGTAATTCCCAGCGATCCCGGGACCGAGTAGCGGCTAAATCTCGGCTCGACCTGCTCGACCCGGCTTTAATATTCGCTGAAACTCTAATGCGGCCCCGGTAAAGTTTTAATTTCACAACTTGTTTGTATTCCAGATGAGAAGTAAGTGATATTTCTTTTGTTGATGTTCCATGTTAATGTTCGAGTAATCAATGTATGGGAATGCGTCGTAAAATGTTAAAACTGAAAAAGTAATATTATTTGTGTTGATAAATAAATAAATGTAATCTACGATTTTTAATATATTACTTAAAACGAGGGTCTGCAAGATTCCCTGTAACAACAAGACGATCTGTAAAAATCAGTCCAAAGACCCAACACCGCATCCTTCATTACCATAAGGTCTTTGATTTCCAACTAGTCTCATTAGTTTGACATTGCGAGGCTGATTGCAGCACTGCGTCCTTTGCGAGGCTGATTGCAGCACTGCGTCCTTTGCGAGGCTGATTGCAGCACTGCGTCCTTTGCGAGGCTGATTGCAGCACTGCGTCCTTTACGAGGCTGATTGCAGCACTGCGTCCTTTACGAGGCTGATTGCAGCACTGCGTCCTTTACGAGGCTGATTGCAGCACTACGTCTTTGACAGCCGCAACAGTTTAGTAGATCATCATTGTGACCCAACGGGTCGAAGCCGTTCTGTATCAGCACTACAAGTTTTTCACTAATGCGGGAGCATTTCAAACTTTTTGTAATTATTTCTAAAATTTCTAAAAATTTAAATTTTATCGACTTCGAGCAATTACCCTTACAGAATATCGATAGTAGAAACAAAATGTGAAAACGTCTCAGTAATAATATGCAACCTAACTCCGATAAGGCTCCAACTGTTTCTATAAGTACGTACACACTGGTAAGATAACAATAAACGAATGGTACAATATATACCTTATTTATCGGTAATCACGATATTGGTAATTTAAAATAATCGTGAGACAATGATTGAATTATTTATGTGGCTACTTATATCGCAGGGGACTCAATATGAAAGCGGGTGAGGTTGATGAAGCCATGTCAAGGCAGGCGAGGAGGATAACTCGGGCAACGGATAAATCTCACCTTCACTGTGACTCCAGCATGCGATAACTTACCCCAGTTTTATGTGGTTTTTAATTATGACGGAGCCTTTGAGTAGGTTCTCCTCGCAGTCGTCACTATTCATCTTTTCGGTTGAAGGTTTGCAGCGAGGAGAGTGTGCAGCAAAGTCCTTAAAAACCTATAATTCTGGTTGATTAGTTCTGGCCCAGTATATTAATGGGTTTCCCCTGGGTGGGACAACAGTCCGAGATATGAAGAGGAGTTAAGCCGGCGGGTATATAATATTACCATGTCGCTCGGATGATAAAATGTTAGCTAACCCCGGCTACAGGACCTCTGGACACGGCCCCCCCCCGGGCCCCTATAGGGCCATTACGGTTATTTAGTGAGGTTACCTGGGGGAGCCCTTCTTCTACCCGACACATGCACGACACCGGCCCTACTCTACTAAACTACCGGGCCTCGGGGCCCGTGTATTCTCCGGCGGGGCCTTATTCCCTCTCTAAAACCTCTACGACCCCGCACACCGGCCCTCCGTCTCCTCTCTTAATGCGCCCTAAAAGCAAAAACCCTCTTAAAAATCTATATAAAACTATATATACAAACGTAGATATATCGTGGGCTTAAAATAGGGTTCGTGAAAAAGTAGAAAGGTCGCTGCCGGATTCAAACTCGATCCACTGAAACACACACCAACACTAGGCACCGTCATAAACAACAACAACAACGACAACTACTCTGCTCCGGACTAAATCCTTCATGTTTACCGAGACAATTATTTTACGAAATTCCGGATCGAGAGAGAGTCCGGACACCGACATCAGTTCGATTTAATTACTTTATCAAAAGTCGGTCCATCTGTCCTTGGTCGACTCATTTTTGTGTGCATAACAACCGATAATTTAAACGAATTGGCAATGCCGCAAATAATCTCTTTATAATATTTTCTAATGTTACGTCAAGTGTTTTATGATAAATAGCCCAGTTAAATTAGACATTAATTCGCAAAGCGTGATGTAGTTCTGATTTTTTTTATATGTTGTTCGGACCAGTTAGGGTAGTGTGATCCTAAGTTTGCAGCTTCGAAAAACCTGTGCTAGCTGCGTAATAGCTGAAAAACTGAAAAATGTTCGTACTTATTTAAGTTTTTGCCATATAACTTGTAAACTATGTAGTTTTCGATGTTATGCGTTATTATTATTTTTAAAGTACAGTAAATTTGCAGCAGCACAAGCTCAACCGGAGCTCTGTACGACCAATAGGTTCCGAGATATGGCACTTCGAAAATTGGCTATGTTTTTTTTTAATAAAAGTATTGCTCTAGTTTGGAGCCAAATATCGGCATAAAACAGCCCACCTACAAGAAAAGTCTTAAGAAACAAATTTGTAGTAAATTTAATTGGCTTTCTCATAAGTACAAAACGAAGTCTGTAGGGCCAGTAGTTCAGGTGCAATCGTAAAACTCACAAAAACAGAATATTAGGCAAGTCATATTAGACCTATAATTCGTAAAGCTTGATGTAGTTCAGATTTTTTTTATATGTTGTTAGGACTGGTTAGGGTAGTGTGATCCTATATTTGCAGCTTCGAAAAACCTGTGCTAGCTGCGTAATAGCTGAAAAAATAAAAATATATTGGACTTTTTTCAGTTTTTGCTACATTCCTCGTAAACTATACGTTGTTTGATGTTAGTTGTTCTTACTATTTTTTTAGTTCAGTAAATTTTCAGCAGCATAAACTCAACCGGAGCTCTGTACGACCACTAAGTTCCGAGATATGGGAATATTAAAATCGGAAATTTTTGTCAAAAAATGGAAATTTTAAGTACTTCTCTCGTTTTGAGGTGAATATCGGCGTAAAAATGTTAACCGACGAGAAAAGTCATAAGGAATGAAGTTGTAGTAAATATAATTAGCTTCTTTTTAAGACCAATGACTCTGTAAGGCCAATAGTTACTGAGATATGACACTTCGAAAATTGGCAGCGTTTTACAAAAAATGGAAAATTTGATAACATCCAAAGTGATACTGTCTACATATAAAACGAATGTTTCGGAGCTGCATGGAGGTTCTTGATGATATTGAGGACGATGGTTCAGGAACTGAATCGCCTCCACGACGAACAGATACCAGAATATTATCACGACCCTTGAAATAATAAGGATAAAGCGTCAATGATTGACCTCTACAATTTATTATAATAAATGTCTGTAATATTATTATTCTTCTGCACGGTTACACGTGAGTCTGTCAACTTTTGCTTTCATCTAATGCCCACAAATTCTCGTTCGCAGTGTTTATGATAATTTTTTCAAAAATCCAATATTCATTTTTTGTGTCTTTTGCTATTGCACCTGAACTATTTGGCCTACAGTCTTTGTTTTGTACTTAAGAGAAAGCCAATTTAATTTACTACAACTTTATTCCTTATGACTTTCCTCGAAGGTTGGCTGTTTTATGCTGATATTTGGCCCAAAACGAGAGGAATACTTAAAATTTCCATTTTTTTAAAAACATTGTCAATTTTTGAAGAGCCGCATCTCGGAACCTATTGGTCGTACAGAGCTCCGGTTGAGCTCATGCTGCTGCAAATTTACTGTGCTTTAAAGATATAATGTATTCTTCACATCCAAAAACATATAGTTTACGAGTAACATGGCAAAAACTAGAAAAAATACGACATTTTTTCAGTTTTTCAGCTATTACGCAGCTAGCACAGGTTTTTCGAAGCTGCATATTTAGGATCACACTACCCTAACTAGTCCGAACAACATTATCAAAAAATCGGTCCAAGACAACTCAGACAAACTTTCTCATATATGTACATTTAATTACTATTGGAAATTTCATCAAAAATATCATAAAAATAACTTCTCCCGGGCGGGGAATCGAACCCGGGCTCTCTCCATCCGCGTTCTAAGCTATTATCTCAGGAACTAGATTTTTCCCGGGAAAACGGCTTATATCATTAGATTCGTATTTGAATTGACTACATTTTAGAATTTTTTAATCAAAATCGTCGGAACCGTTTTCGAGAAATAATTTTTTTTCGTGTTTTTTCAGAGTTTTTGGGNTCTTGGGTTCTAATTATGTGCCCAGCCCATTTCCATTTTTTTGTCATTGCTGCTGTTGCAACATCTTCCATTTTTGTTTGGCTTCTAATCCATTCATTGGTTTTTCTTTCTCTTCTTCTAATTTTCATCATGCTCCTTTCCATTCTTCTTTCAGTCACTCTGAGATTATTTATATCTGATTTCTTCATATTCCACGTCTCACAGCCGTATAATATCACAGGTTTTACAACACTGTTCCATAGCTTAACTTTCTGCTTCATTTCTATATCCGATCTGAATATCGCTCTATATTTGTTATACGCTCGCCATCCTAGTCCTATTCTTCTTTTAATTTCTTTACTTGAAGACCCATCTTTAGTAATTAGCTGGCCTAAGTATATAATCTCATCAACTTCTTCTATTTTTTCATTATTTATTATAACTAGCTCATCTTCTTTTTTGTTTGTTATTAGTAGTTTAGTTTTCTTTATGTTTATCTTTAATCCTATTCTTTTTATGACATTTATAAGTTCTTCTATCATAATTTTTAATTCTGTTATTGATGTTGCAATCAAGACAATGTCATCTGCAAATTTTAACATGTTGAGCTTGGTTCCATTTATATTGATTCCATATTTATTTTCCCAGTCTAGGTTTATCATGGCTTCTTCTAGACACGCATTAAAAATTTTGGCTGACGGTACGTCTCCCTGTCTAAGCCCTCTTCTTAGTCTAATGGTTTTTGTTTCTTCTCCGAGCTTTATCTCCATTACTGAGTTTTCATATATGTTATCAAATATTTCAGAATATTCCTCTTCGATTCCACATGTTTTTAGAGCTTGTTTCACTGTTGAATGTAAGATATTATCGAATGCTTTTTCGAAGTCGATGAATAACATATATATTTCTATTTCATATCGATCTGCCTTGGACATTAGTCGCTGTATAACTATGATAGAGTCACTAGTAGACAAGTTCTTTTTAAATCCCACCTGGTCTATTGGAGAGTTGAATTCTAAGTTTCTAGATATTCGTCTAGTTATAATGCTCAATATGCCTTGTATAGAACTATATAATTTGCTTGTATTGCCTTGTTCAATTCAAAATACTTTTATTTAATCAATTTTATGGTTACAACAAAAATGCTATAAAAGTAATTACGGCAAGGCTTAGCCGTCTGCCGCAGAGCTTGCAATACGCAGAAAGTAGTTAACAAAAAAAAAAAAAATTAACTAGTTATTCACAGTTTAAATGAAAAGTAAATAATAATAAAATAAAATATATACTCTTAATTAAATAAAAATATGATACATTTATAAAAATAAAAAAAAAATATTATTCATATTATTTAAGTACAACAGAAAAAAAAGACAAAATAATTTTATTGGAGAATAAGGAAGATTTATATTAAAATAAATTAAAGATTGCGGCTTGTGAGGGACAGGACTTCTTTGGTATATTTTACTACAAGGTGAAAGTNAGTTTAATTCATAAAAGCACTATAAAACTGAAAAAACTTTACACTATTTTGAAGAGAAAAACTTTCTGAACAAAATGTACTAAAAAAAAGTCCACAAAAAACGTTTTAACAATATTAAATAACAATATAAAGAGAGAGCTGATGTGAACCTGACCAAAGCTCAAGCAAGACAACCAATAGTAATTAAATGTACATATATGAGAAAGTTTGTCTGAGTTGTCTCGGACCGATTTTTATGTGTATTTTGACTGGACTAAAATTTTACCGAACAAAAATAAATTTTCTATACTTAGGGTGTTATTCTAATAAACTAACAAATATAATGTTTTAAACTAGAGAGGACTGCTTAGGAGTAAAAAATAATTTTCTTCGTACGAAGCGATTATAATTGAACGAGCGTAGTGAGTTCTTTATAGAGACTTGGGATGTGAAAAGTTTGTGTGTTTGTATGTTTGTATGTTTGTTTGTCCAACGATAACTGGAGTAAAAATTGACTAATTTCAACGAATTTTGGCACAAAGATGCCTCTCAGCATTAGTAACAACTGGATAGTTTTTGGAAATTTCACACTAAATATTTTCAAGATGGCGGCCAATATGGCGGATGACTAAAAAAAATAGTTTTAGTGCGCATAATGTGTTATACATAATTTTAAAAGCCTTTAAGAGGAGGAAAATAATATGTGACTACTAAAATTTCGACCTTTATATTTTCAATATGGCGGACGACTAAGAAAAATAGTTTTAGTGAGTATAATCTGTTATAAATCGTTTTAAAGGTCTTTAAGAGGAGGAAAATAATATGTAACTAATAAAATTTTCCACAAAATATTTTCAAGATGGCGGCCAATATGGCGGACGACTAAACAAAAAGGTTTTAGTCAGTATGACATGTTATACATCAATTTAAAGGTCTTAAAGTGTAGGAAAGGAATATGTAAGTATTAAAATTTTCCACATAATATTTTCAAGATGGCGGTCAATATGGTGGACTAAAAAAATTATTCTTCATGGCATTTTATACCTAAATTAATCTAAAAGTATAAAAGAAGGAAAAGATTCAATAATTTTTAAAATTTCATAATTCATTTTTTTCAAGATGGCGGCCAATAAGGTGGAGGAAAAAAAGTTTTTAGTCAGTATGTCATGATATACATAAATTTAAAGAGTAGTACAGGAATACCAACCTATTACAATTTTACATACATTATTGTAAAGGTAGTGGCCAACTTTAGCATAATCTTTATTTAATAAATATTTACTACCAATGCTGAAAGAAACATGCATAATTTTTGTTCAAATGTGTACTTTGAATGTGTGTGAATTGATTGAATTAATTGTATTAAATAATGATTACTAAATAATGCCGTATAAACAGGCGAGCGTAGCGAGCCTACAATAACAGTTTAATAAATATTGACTTCAAATGCAGATTAAAATAGACGAGCGCAGCGAGCCATATATAAATACTGCCGATTATATAAAAATACTGTAAAAACAGGCGAGCGCAGCGAGCCATATATAAATACTGCCGATTATATAAAAATACTGTAAAAACAGGCGAGCGTAGCGAGCCTATGTGACTATGATTCCTATGAGTATCAAATGAAAGGTATTAAAGAGTAGATTACAAATATATATACCACAGGATTAGTGTTTAGTTTTCGGCGACATTTTGTCTAAAAACATCGAAATTTTTCGGCCCCCCCCCCCCCC
>KZ651718.1:19851-30061 GCA_001010745.2 Gerris buenoi
GTTGGGTATCAAATGAAAGCTGCTGAAGAGTAGGACACAAATATATATTTGCTTTTTTAAAGTTTGCATTCCTTATTGGTTTATTACTGATAAAAAACATTGTGACCCCCCGGGGAATCGAACCCGGACTCTTGAGATCAAAGACCAGAAATCATAATTACATAATGGGTATGCTTACTCATCTACAAAACCCTAAAAAGTACTTGGGGCAAGTACTTCCCTGTGATTTTTTTTTTTTTTTCAGATTTTATAAGCCCTAATTCGGAGCTTAAATTCATTTATAGATTTGGCCTCGGGGTATGATTATTCTGATCATGTGTGCCGAATTCCGTCAAAATCGGCCTCGTCGCACAAGTAAACTGCACAGACAGACAGGGATTGTTTTAAAAACAACTTAATGTTCTCAGTGAACCTCAACTCGTGTACATTCATCACAGCACGTTTCTTTATTTCAGAAAGTAAAAAGCAAAAATAAATATTGTTTAGGACTCAGCAATCGACTAGGATTTTTTTTATTTTTCTATTTTTGTTGTTAATTAATTTTAAGAAAGGGGACGTCCTCTTAAGGATATTAATTATTATAAAGTTACTTTGCCGCAGTTAACTGAATCGGGTGGTAAGTTACGAGAGAAGTTGCCGCTGTCGTTGATAATTTTAAGACAACCAAATTTGAATTTCTATAATTATCTGTGTTTTGTTTTGTTTTTATAAAAGTTTGTATAAGGGCTGATGAGTTGGCCGCATTTCATCTCAAGATTAACTTTTCTTTTCATCCCGGACACAGAGGAGCTGCGCGTCACTCGGCTCTTTGATGAAACTTTATCGATCCCGAGTTTGCTTTTCCAAAACCCGACCCAGTTTTTATCGGGAACTTGAAAAGCGAAACAATCTTTAAAGGAACGGGGGGGGGGGGGGTCTCATCTGGCGATTATACAGGCAGGGTGAGCCAAGTCTCCCAAGATAATAACCGAAGAGTCCGACCCAAGGATACCCGAGTAGGCTCGTTACACTACGAGCCGAGGATATTCGAGTAGACTCGTTACACTACGAGCCGAGGATACCCGAGTAGGCTCTTTACACTACGAGCAGAGGATACCCGAGTAGGCTCGTTACACTACGAGCCGAGGATACCCGGGTAGGCTCGTTACACTTCGAGCCGAGGATACCTGAGTAGACTCGTTACACTTCGAGCCGAGGATACCCGAGTAGGTTCGTTACACTACGAGCCGAGGATACCCGAGTAGGCTCGTTACACTACGAGCCGAGGATACCCGAGTAGGCTCGTTACACTACGAGCCGAGGATACCCGAGTAGGCTCGTTACACTACGAGCCGAGGATACCCGAGTAGGCTCGTTACACTACGAGCCGAGGATACCCGAGTAGGCTCGTTACACTACGAGCCGAGGATACCCGAGTAGGCTCGTTACACTACGAGCCGAGGATACCCGAGTAGGCTCGTTACACTACGAGCCGAGGATACCCGGGTAGGCTCGTTCCACTTGGTCCCTAGGGTGTCTTGTTACTCTCTGTTAGTAAAATACCCCCAAACTCCAATATTATTTACTTCTTAAGTCTCCCCCCCCCCTTCAAGAGGATAGATATGATGATGTGGAGCTCGGTGTGGCCTCGGACGGATCACCGGCTGAGTTGAGTCTTGACACTGACGCACTTTATCCACCGACTCGGTCTCCACTTAAACCTGTCACAGGAAAGTGAAATACACAGAGCAGAACCTGTCACAGGGAAGTGAAATACTCAGAGCAGAACCTGTCACAGGGAAGTGAAATACTCAGAGCAGAACCTGTCACAGGGAAGTGAAATACTCAGAGCAGAACCTGTCACAGGGAAGTGAAATACTCAGAGCAGAACCTGTCACAGGGAAGTGAAATACTCAGAGCAGAACCTGTCACAGGGAAGTGAAATACTCAGAGCAGAACCTGTCACGAGTCCCACACTATGTTTTCATCTTCATTAGAATTCTTAGTGGAAAATGCGGATTATTTCGAGTGTGAAATGTAAGAAATAAATGCCGGTTTAACCGCCGTATAACGGCTAGTCGTAAAATTATAAAATAATTTATGCTGAAACCTTATTGTGGGCGAAGAAAGTTTCGGGAAAAAAATTAATTTACAAATTTGTTTTTCGTTCTGATAAACATCATCGTACACCCCCGGGGGTTTGAACAAGGAACCTCTACGCTTTGTGTGCACTTGTTTTACCTTGTAGCCGTGATAGTTTTAAAAACAGGGGAAATTTAATAAATTTGACAATAATAGGTTTTAAATGGTAAATCGTATAAAATCAATAAAGTATTCGCAACAGGACGTGAGAAAGCTATGTGCTAAACTAATCCGCTGACTAGTATTACATCCCATTATTTAATTACATGTGTAGCAAAAAGCAGTAGACCTATCACGAACCTAAGGCGATAATGATTCAGACAAACCGGATCTTGGTCGAACAAGTGAACAAGGAGGACGAGAATGATTCAGGCAAACCGGATCTTGGTCGAACAAGTGAACAAGAAGGAAGAGAATGATTCAGGCAAACCGGATCTTGGTCGAACAAGTGAACAAGGAGGACGAGAATGATTCAGGAAAACCGGATCTTGGTCGAACAAGTGAACAAGGAGGACGAGAATGATTCAGGAAAACCGGATGCTGGAAACGTCTCATTTCCAACGCGGGACAAGTGAGAGGTAGATAATCGACCTTTGCTTAAGGGATCGTTTTTCTAAACACTTGTCAGGCTCTGGTAGCAGAAGACACACTAACTCGAGTTTTCCTGTTTTAATATTTGACGGAAAGGTGAGAATATCGAGTGCTAGGGAATCCTAAACATATTTTTCAGAGCAGTATTGTGATTATTAATGAGTTTACATTTTTGTAACATTTGCTCATTGTTCGAGGAGTAATCCCAGAGATTATTTTAGAAGAGTGAAGACGTCTGTACGTTCCAGCAGGTTGAGAGAATCTCGACATCTGTCTGGAAACCACCTGACATGAGGTTTGTAGTTTCGAGTTGAAAGTATCCATTAGCACCAAGTTACATCCAGCCCCCGGGTAGTACCCGGGGGCCGGGGACGGTGAGTTCTCGGGGGCCGGGGGCGGTGCGTACTCGGGGGCCGGGGGCTGTGGCAGCCACCGCCTGATTAAACAGAACTCGTTGATTACAACGTGGCGACTCCTCTCAGCGTCGTACAAAGACTTGGCTAGAGCAAACCACCCTCGCTCACTCACTCTTGTAAACATTCCTTATTTATAATTTCAATTTTCACGTTTTCTTTGTAAATTCAAGGCGACATTTTAACCGGCTAAAAGACCGGACGTTATTCAAGTCTTGTCTGCAGGGCTGTTATCACGTCTCGTCCGCGGGGCTGTTATCACGTCTCGTCCGCGGGGCTGTTATCACGTCTCGTCCGCGGGGCTGTTATCACGTCTCGTCCGCGGGGCTGTTATCACGTCCCACCCTTCTTCTCGTATCCGTCCGCTAATTAAATAAAAATTTCGTGGCGTTTTTTTTTTTTCGCAGAAAAAACAACGGAATTGATGAAAAGAAATCCCCAAAATAATGTTTACCGCCTATTTTTCAAACCCTTTTATTCTACATCGAGTTTTTACTTCGTTAAAAATAAATCAGAAGAGTTAAACTAATTTTATTTTATTTTGTTTTCCACGTTGTCTGCTAATAGTAAACGAATTGCCGCAAAACTAAAAACAACTCTAAATACAAATTCATTTTCTATTCTTACTTTATTTACAAAACAATCCGAAAAACCATAAATCAAATTTAATAAAAATTAAAAGCTGTAACAAATATTTGAGCTGGTAACATTTAATGACGTAAGCTGTATTCCATTACACTTTTATAAAAAAAAAGAATACTTTTTCAATAAATATACAATCACACGCAAGTTTATAACTGTTTTTAAATTTAAATAAAAAGTTGTTTATATGTTATGCAGTGAATATAGGAGAGAGTATTGTGGACGCACCAAAGTTTAGAGATTTTGATAGATTTATTTACTTTGAGGGCTCCTTGCCCAAAATTGTGGTTTTTATAAAAGCATAAACTGCAGTTCTGATCTAGATGAAACTTGACTTGCATGTTTATAAACCTGTAATTAAACACCAATATAAACTCCAATATAACACGTTTATACCTCCTGAAACGTAAAGCTACAGAGTTGAAATCTATAACACTGGCGCAACATTTTAACTCACACATTGGAATCATATATAGAGAAGTAAAAAATGTAATATAAGCATGCGACATTTTTTTTTTTTTAATTTACGAGGCAAGGGGTATCAAATTAAGGCTCACAGGTTGAGGATCAGGACACCAGAGCAGGGAGCCATTTGTTTTTATATTAACCCCTCGCTGGCTGAGGTTGGGTCTCAGATACCCTCGCAATATACTCTGTTGATAAATTATCACTAGAGGGTTAGGATGGGGCCTGTATCCTCCCATGTACCTTCAAATCGGTTCATTGTCTGATGTTTTTAAGAGCTTAGGTTGCGCTAAACGTGAGTTGTTGTGTTTTTTGGGCTATTTCCAGAAATTCAGGGTATTCCTAACCCAACCTCACTAGTTAATTACTTATACAGCACGTTATACAGCAATTTTTTTTTTTTTACAAAATAATTTAATTTTTAATTTTTTTAGTAGTATTAACATTAAATTTCGTAAATATAATAATATTTCATCAAAATTTTAATTAAAATATTCAAATTATTTAAATTAAACAATACACGAAATATGTATCGTACTTTTATGATTTTTTGGCCCCTTTTAGTTTTTATCTGCAAATAATTGTTTTAGATTATAAATAAAAGTTACTTTTAATAGTATAAGCAGCTATTTGTTATTTATCCCAACAAGTATATTTGCTGAAAGGGGGGAAAAGTTCTGGGTATCTGTAACCCAACCTCAACCAGTTAAGTAACAAAAAAAAACACCTCACCAGTTACGGGTTAACTTACACAAGATTATCTAGATTCCAGAACTCATAGTGTACATCGAAATCAATGCGGCATTACGGCCTTACCAACGGCTGAAGCAACTACAAACGTAACTGTTACTTCGAGACACCTCTGAAAACAGTTGCCTTAGCGGACGCGAAATGTTGAATATTACATCGTTCGTAAATCGATCTTTACTGGAAAACCTTTATTGTTGAATTTAAACTTTGTTTAGTTTAGTAAAAGTATACATAACTTTATATTTATAGTATTATTATAGTTNCCCCCCCCCCACCCCCCGCAGCACCCTACGAGGGCTGTAATTCACGGAACTCATTGGCAGTAATAGCTGAAGCACTATATCTCGTATTAACAGTTTTTTGGCTGGTATAAAGGAAGCTGGCGAAAAGCTCTGTCAGCCTTTATTAGACGTTTAAATGGAAAGCAACAAGTGACTACGTTCCCCCTGGGCTAATGGCCTCAGTGCTGGATTTCAAATTAGCCTGTAGAAAGGCAAGGGAAAAACTCATTAAACCTGGGCTGATAATGCCCTGTTATCGTTTCTCCTTGCAGTACATCTACTACCGTCTGCCAACATTTTTATTCTCATGCAAATCGTTAATAAATGTTTATAGTCCACGATATAGCGTGAAAAAAGTGTCAGATTAACATCAAGCTAGAAGTTTGTGTATAAGTCAATGTTTTACAGCCTTAGTAGAACATGTGGTCGGCTAAGTTCGTCCGCATAGCTTGCCAATAACTATTTGTAAGTGACAAACCGGTGGAGACAAACCGGTGGAGAGCGGCCATATCCCGCCAAACATGGTGGAAAATGTGATGTTCATGATCCTGAGTACAACATTAGATTCATAGTAAATCAAATCAAGTTGATGTTTGTGTGTCCGCTGACAGGGGACGCTTTGACTTGGAGTAAATAAACTATCGAGCGACTAACTTACATTAACTTGATTTTTAGCCCACTGACTAATTCTGTACTCAGGATCATGAACATCATACTGTCTATCATAATCGATGGGACATGACCGCTCTCTACCGGTTGTTTTTTTCAAATGCCTATTGCCAAGCTACGACCCGCAGACGAACTTAGCCGACCGCATATTCTTAAAAGTAATAAAAGATAAACTTGTACACGAAATTCTAGCTTAATGTCGGTCGGACACTTTTTAGCATGCTCTACCCACGACTATTACTTTTAATCGTGAAAATAAAAACAACGATAAATAATTTTGAATGATTTAAATAAAGTCGGAACTAACGATATAAATCACACAATATTAGTCTGTAAAAGAACAACATGAGAACAATACGAGATGCGATCCTAGAAGCTATGAGCCACACTAATTGGCAGACTAAATCCGTCAAAAATCAACAAAAGTATCAATTTAGCTCAATTCAACGAGCGGAGCCGGGTGAAATTAATAAGGAAACATCTGTGGGCTACATTCCAAAACCATCAAAAAATTTTTTTTTTTTTTAAATCAGGTGATTACTTCGAAACATATAGGTCCAAAAAATACTTAGCGTGCTTGTGGAAGAGAAACTGAGAGGCGTAAAAGGCTGAAACTTACGTGGGACCGGCAATGGGCTGGCTAATAAATAAATAATAATAAATAAATATATTTCTCACATGGTTAACATGATAATATTACATGAAAACTAAAATCAAATAATTTGGATCTACCGTCTAAATTTTATTAAATTCCGTCGAATAATTTTTAAGACATGTGGCGCGCTAAAATCGAAAGAAAGACAGACCGAATGGCTGACGCAGGACCGAAAATGTTGCACGATCTCAGAATATTCTAAATTCGGAGACGGAACATTCTCCTAAATAGTTTGCGACACCTTCTACTGTTCTCACACTCCAGACTAGTGAATTATAAACTCGACAGTGTGGATGTTCCGTTTCACCAGCCAAGTTTTCTTATTCCAACACTAAAGAACTTTTATTTATTCATCGAGTTTCCCACCCGTTTCTAAAAATACAGTGGCCTTTCCGTAGCAGTGAAACGGGGATGTTTTATTAAGATTTATAGACGGAGTTTAGGTCGAGTCGATTAGGCGTGATGCCGGGAGTGATTGTGCGGGACCGCGTCGAGGAAACCTCGTTCGATAATTCACTCGTCCGACGAGCGTTACTCGCTTCCGAACCTTCTCGGGGTAACCGGTGAGAAAATAAACCTCGTTCCCTTTCACTTGGGCAGCTGTCACATAAGAAACCAGTTCATCTCTCCACCTTGCGAACCGACAGCAAGATCCGGCGAGCTCTAGTCCGGCTGTCTAGCGCTGCTCTCCGTGCGGACCCTGCGCTCCTCACTTCTTTCACTGATCCCCAGCAGAAACAAATTCGCAACTGTTTACAACTATTCCTGCTGGCAACAGTGGTCGCATATTTCAACTATTCCTGCTGACAACAGCGGTCGTATATTTTAAGAGCCGAGTTCTCAAACTCGTAAATGTAATGTCAGATAGGTTTGTAGTTTTAGTGAGCTGCTTTCAAGTGATTTATTTTATCGTCTCTTTATTGAATTGAAACATTTTTTCCTTAAGTCTTGAGGATTCAAGTACAGGGATCCAGCTGGTCTTTTAATAAAATCCAAACAACACTCTCCTACTCACTCACTCACACTTGGAAGCACCGGGTGTATGACGGTGCAACTCTGTACGTAGCATCTCTTACCCCTCAGGTCCACGCTGACACGTATTTATACTATCCGCCATCTTTCGTTAAGACGATATCTCCGCAGCAGATTGGAATTTGGAAGTTAGTTTCCTTTTATGAGATTGACCGATTTCATTGATAGGTTTTGTAGTCTGTCATTCTGAATGTCGATCCTTTTGACACAATGAGCGGGTGATGTCACCTCTCCACAAAGGCAGCACCTTTCCGATTACGTCATCCCGACAAAGGATTAACCCGACTCAAGTAACCTCAGGGGAATCCAGGTATGATCTACGTTCCAGAAGACTAGTATAAATACGCCGTCCTTCACTTCATTCGCCATTATGTCTTGTTGCTGCTTCAAGTAAACATTACGATGCACCACACCCCTGAAGATGCTTCCAGTATCGGAAGCGAAACGTCGGACTTATTCCCCTTCGTGAAGCGGATTTCACCGGAAAACCAAGCTGTTATTACGAGTCTACCTGCGGAAGCCTACTCACCAAGTTAACCAGTTTACTGTCGATATAAAGACCCATTTTAACTTTGATTAGTGCAAGGTTGATGTTTAGAGTGAAAACTCTAAAACCACGTGGACACCATGTGTTTAGTCTAAGTGTTGAGTAATTATAAAGCGAATTTTGACTAAACACTTGACATAAACATAATATAGTTATAAAAATACAATAAAAACTAATTTGAAAGCAAAAATTATATTCGAGGAAATAATTATATTTGTGTATTTATTTCTAACTTAATGGTCGGTAGTTTATTTTAATTTGACAGCTGAAGGAGAGAAGTCGAGAGTAAAAACAGAAACAAACATCGGGAAAAGAGCCGAGGAAGTGGCGCTCTCCGAGATATAGAGAAATCAAGTAAACTGCCCGTTAGCTGTAACTGCGGGACCTCACTCTAGAGACAACTTGTGAGAGAGCGGAGGTGGAGAAATGTTCCAACCAAATTATATAATAATGGAGAAAAAAACAATCCCTGAAAAAATTCCATTAAAAAAATCAATCGATATTTGCTGAATAAAATAATTTGTTTACTTTATCGGTTTACGATAACTCAAACAATATATTAGCTGAATCGTACCCCCCCCCCCCCCTCCCCCTCCCCTGCCTAGTTTTAGTCGCACGATTGATTTTTAACTGACGGTTCGATAAAGTCAACAGTAAATAAAACATCGAGAACTAAGAGTCGACAATCAGGTGACTCCGCTGAGGAAAACCTGAAACTTTGGCAACATTACTTAATTTCGGATGAATAATTTTAATTATTTAGTTGTAAAAAAAGTATGTACTAATTTACTGATTGGGGCCGAAAATTGGGTAATCATTACCTACCATCCAATTTTCATTAAAATCAGATATACAGTTTTTTTACTTCCATAAAAATGGAAGTATGGTGATACCCTTCAAAACACGATTAGTAAAAACAGCCGATACCTCAAACGTAATTTTTAAAGGGACTGCGACGCAACTCTGCTCATTCCCAGCTGGTTTAATGTTCCAAGCTCCCTAAGCTACATGGTTTTTGGTAAATCCTGTATGTCTTACTTCACAAAAATATAAAGTGCGGACTCTTGGATTCATAATTATGGAAAAAAGGTTGATAGCGCCCCCGCTTTTATTTTTAGTGACATACCCATATATTGTGATCGCTCGTAGTACTGTGGCTGTTTAAAAGTAATTATTTTCTCATTTTTAGTACATTCTTTATAACAGCGTGTTTTTATTTATTTAAAAATATCATATTATTTATTTTTTATTTTACTTGGAGCTTTTATGGCGTCCTCAATTGGTGTTTAAATCAAGTATTTATTATTTTATTAATTTTTCTTAGAACCAGAGTTATTAAATATGTACGGGAGTAGCTGTCAATAAGAATTATAATAAGAATAAAAATAAAAATAATAAGCATATGAATAAGCATAGTTAAGATATAAAACCAGACAATACGATTCAAGAGCAATCTTTCGGCAAATTCAAGAACCGTCTCAATATTTCAAGTGCTTTAAGTTATCTTGGCCACACCCTTGGAGTTATCTTATTTATTTATAGATAAATAACTGTAATGTCGTTAAACTCAACCCAATTTCTTATACGATTGTAAACTATAAGTTACATTTTAATTTACTTTTCATGGTTTATTCACTTACTAATATTCTCTAAATAATAATTACCTGCGAATATCAACTATTAACGTTTATTTTTTTTTTTTTTTTATATAGCTTAACAAATTCTACTCACTATAAGTGCGAATAAATTGCTGGAAGAAACGTATAAAAGTGCTTGATATTCAAACTCAAATATCTCGGGTAATATGTCGATAAATCAAATTTTATTTTCACTTTAAAATTTAATTGAAATAGTGAAAACAAAGAAATAATTTCTCTCGACGTTTGACAACAAGCCGGAGAAAGGTAAATGTCAAATATTTTATAATTCTTCCATCTATAGGAATGTTTAGAAACCTAGGATGTTTTGATAAAAATATTATAAATAAATTATTCTTAAGAGTAGGGTTGGGACTTCGATACCGATATATCGAAAATATCGATAT
>KZ651718.1:56879-68661 GCA_001010745.2 Gerris buenoi
CCCCCCAGGTTGGACGTGTGGGAATAGTGAGTGAGGGTGAGTTGGAAAGGAAAAGATAATGCCTGGTTTAGACACTAGGGGCAGCACCAGGTTTCAGCTTCACGCGTTATCATGCGACCATATGAGTCACGTGACTCTGTCATTGAACCGAGCGGATTCAATATTTATCGAAATAATAAATATGGAATATAAAGAAAATAGTAGTAAATGACGAACAGTGTCGTAGTTAAATATAATAACCGGACCTTACTACTACACCCATACAACCACTCTACCTGTCCTGCAGCCCTTTCCAACTATTAATATAAATATATCACACCGCTGCACAAAAACTTCTGCTTCCACCCAGTTAAAACATGCCCCTTTCCGTCGTAGTTAGGCGCTGGGTATGAATCAAGACATTGGTAAACAATTTTTACGTTAAGATAAGATGTAAGGTATTAAGCGATATTTATAACTTGGTAACGGCTCGGGCAGGCTCTTTACTTTACTAAAATAGATCTATTCGAAAAAAATGTTTGTCTCGTCAATGAGATGAAGATGTATCTTAAAAATTAAATTTTCAATTTGAAGCTCAGGTTTAGCGGGAAGGATAACGTCCGACGAAACGAGTCTGAGCGTCGGTAGAAGCCACATGGACGCCGAGTCTGAGCGTCGGTAGAAGCCACATGGACGCCCGAGTCTGAGCGTCAGTAGAAGCCACATGGACGCCCGAGTCTGAGCGTCGGTAGAAGCCACATGGACGCCCGATTCCAACTAAATCGTTTAAATTTTACTAATTAATCAATTTAAATTTTTTCCCATTCATTTTTCGTTCTCCTTCTAAAGATAAAATCTTATCCGTACATCAGGGTAAAAAATAAAATGTGTCTGAGCCGTAATTAGTTCTCTCCTCGCGAGTTAACGTCACGGCTACCACGGCTTCGCCTCGCGAGTTAACGTCACGGCTACCACGGCTTCGCCTAAGGAGCCGGCTCGATCGCTCGCGGTACATCCGCTTTCTCCAGGAAATTCAATAAATGGTAAACACCTACATAGAGGACAAAATAAGATATAAACCTAATATAGAAGCGAAACAGCGACAAGTAGTGACGTGGCAACCTCCCATGTTTATTTTGAAGAAAATGTATTTATATTTTTGGCCGAAGGCGTAAATAAAAGATGGGATCCTTTTCTTTGTGATAAGAACGACGGATGACGAAGAGAAGAAAGAAAGAAGAGTCTCCTCGTGCATCAGAGAGGAAAACTAAACAAGTAAAGAGAAAGTAAAGGAGGCCTGAGAGCTGTGGGTTGGGCTGCGTGAAATTGGGTGCTCGCTTGGAGCCCCCCCTCCCTTCCTTCAGTCTCAGTCTCTCTCACAATATCCTGAGAAAAGTAACTTAAACCCAAATCAAAAACCTCGGTATCTTTGCAAAGTTGGTAACACCTTGTCCAGCAGATAGTGAAACACAGTAATTTATTATCTACAACATGAAACATGAAACTTTGCTCCGCGGGCCTGCAATCAGCTGACTGGAAAACACGGCCAAATCAACATTTAACCACCAGATTTATTTCACTGGACATGTTCCCACTCCCACCGCTCCCACCGCTCCCCGCTCTAGTTTCGTCTTAACCTGATTGTTTTCTCATCGTTATGATACACAGTGTCCCAACAAGTTGTACCCTAACAACCTACCTAAAACAAACTTTTTTATTATTAATTTTACGAAACAAAAGTTCTACATGGTCCAAAACCTAAAATGCTACCGTCAAATGACAATTTTTTTCGGCCGTGTACGAGGTTTGTCAAAAAGCAAGATTTTCGCTCGAGAGTAAAACACCATTATTTGTGACAAAAATCAAAAAAATATTATTAAGAAAAGTTGGAAACCACGTTAAAATAATTCGTTACACCTGTCTACGATGAAAATCAGGCTTTGTTATTTCTTACGATTTCTTTAAGTTCGATTCATATAGAAAACTTTTTTATTATTAAATTTTACCAATAAAGTTATTCTTCGTGAAAAGTTCTGTATGACTTGTCGATTTCGATCGTGTATAATTTAGTTTTAATCACTCTTATTATGGCTGATTATGAACTACCGTCGAAATTTCATTAAAGTCAGACGATTCTTTAAGAAACGAAGGTTCGCAAAATGAAGTGACGGAACCGACGATATTCCCTGATGTCTGAACGGATTTCTGTCTTTGAATTTTTGAAATTGGAGACCTAAAAAATGTCCGTTGTTGTAAACGAGGACTCAGCTACCGTTACGTTGGGTAAGCTCGCGAGAACTATAACTATAAAATACGTTTGGTGTCGCGGGACACCCGGTAGGAACCAAGTTCTTTACATTTTTCATTAAATATAAATTAATATAAAATCACATAAAATGCTAAAGACGTATAAACTGTTAACTACAATTTCTTTTCAATATTTATAAAACCAAGCGACATAATTTGACATATAACAAAAATAAACAAAACAAGTAACAGGGTTCCATAATAACATTTTTTCCCGTCTTTTTGAAGCTTACGTTTACGGGAGCGTTGCGCGTAAACGCTAGGACGGATAACGTTTTCCAACGAACTCAGCCTGGGCATTGGTAAAATGAACATGTGTACCANAGAAGGAAATATCAGGTCTAGTGTCAAATTACAGATACGTTAGGCTCCCAAGGGCAAATTTCCTTTAGATCTCTTTTTTTTTTATTCAGATAAAAATACATAAAATACAAAAACTTGATACGTAGATTTTCTGAAATACTTCTCCAAAAAAGCAAAAGCTTGAGCTTGGAGGAGGAATTGGGATTTCATTACGGTTATTTTTTGAAGGTGATTTTGGTCGTTTTTTTTGTATTCACTCCCAGGTTCCGAACGTGCCATAAGGAACTTCGTTCCAATAACAATGTATACCCCCTTAGCTACGCCTCGGGATTTAGGGACATAATTCCTTCGGCTTCGCCTCAAGAATCAACTTTTTCGCTCAGGGAATAATACTTTAGGGCTTTACTCAGGGCTTACTTTACTCCGTAGGTGCATAAATAACTATTTAATAATGCTTCGTCACAAAAGTTTCTAAGGCATCTAAAATAGTATATGAATTTACGAATTTTATTGCTTATGTTTTTAATATGAATTTTCCATGACAATACCTGGTCTATAGTGACACCTAATTATTTTATTGATGTCACTCTGTCTATTGAATTACAATCACAGTTGACGATTGGCCAATAATTATTACTCTTGTTACACTTACAATCGTGAATTTTTAATTTATTGATAAATTTAGGTCGGCCTTTTTTAGAAAGAGAGAAAGTTATGAATTTAGTTTTTTTAGTGTTAAGAAATAAAAGGTTTGAGTGAAGCCAATTACTAACAAGGGATAGTTAGCTAATAAATCATCCCAGCTCCCTGTATTTGATGAGAATAGTAAGCATGTATCATGAGCGAAACCTATTATTTCCCCTAGAAAATTTGGAATATAGTATAAATCGTTTATGTAGGTCAAAAATAATTTTGTTGATGTGACTGTTCCTTGTTGCGTCCCTGTACTTAGTGTGGCCGTATAACTTAATTCGTTCGATAATTTTACTTGTTGTTGTCTGTTTGTAATGTAGTCGGTAAGTAAGTCCAACGCTTTACCTCTGATACCATAGCGTTGTAATTTTTCTATTAACCTTTTTTGGTCCACTGTGTCAAATGCTTTTTTTAAGTCTAAAAAAATTGCTATAACTTTTTTATTTTTATCTAAGTTAGTTGAAATATATTTCGTTAGTGTATATAAAGCGTCGTCGAAGCTTTTATTACGTTGAAAACCAAACATTCTAACATATATTCCGATCTATTCGCAAATTGATCGCAGCGCAGAAATTTGGATTGTTTGTCCCTAATAGTTTTTCTGTTTTTGGGCAAAAAAAGTTTAACATTTATACCGAATTTCAAGTCTATAGTAGATCGGGAGATATACTACAAGGTGCGACGGACAGCCGGACGGACAGACGGACGGACAGACGGACGAACTACCAAAAGCATGAGGATTTATAGGACGACCCAATGTAGGAACCGTCGTAGTTTCGTTCCTGTGTTTTCCTTCACTCTGTACGGTTCTAATAACTTTTGAATAAAAGGAGTTAAAATCATGAAACATTCCAGTATTAAATATATTTTGACACACACACACAGAAAAATATAGCGAACTCAAAATTACAGCTGTTTAGATCCACAATACAGGTTAATTTATGTTGCGCAATAAAAATATGTATATAAATATATCATTTTGGGTCGCTTATCAAATGAAAGGTATTGAAGAGTAGATTACAAAAATATAACACGTTTAATTTTCCTCATGATTTTCACAAAAAAAAAAACATTAGCATCCCCCCAAACGTAATTTCCGCTGTGGTAATATAAATAAATAACCAAACATTATGTACAACGTGTGGTTATTGGGACAATATATTTCTGTGATTCATTCTACAACAGTTTTTTTCTGTTTCCCCGCTATTATTAATTATATGACCAAAAACCACTTGTGTGATAAAAAAAAACAAAAAAAAAACACCCCACCAAGTCTGTGGTCCAAAAAAGTTGTGACATCAACTTTCTGTCCCGCCAAGTGATGTTGGCACTTTCTCCTGACCCATCACTATCAACATATTTTTCAGCTTCTTCTCCTTGGCGGAGTGCCTCGCCATTTCCTGAAACTGGACTTTTAATATTCTTCAAACACCATACAATTTCTTGTTTCACCTTCACATTTACCACATGAGATTTGTGTGGAAAGATAGTTGTTCACCTCATAGTCTTAGTTCTAGACAACTAGTACTAATATATGCAGGCGCTTATTGGAGAGGAGAACATTTTAACAGTGTTGTTAAAGGCTCTTCTCGATACCACAATGATGATTGCTGTAAATCTTTCCCATTATCAAACTTCACGCGCAGCAATTTATTTTAATAAACGTCTCGGTCTGTTAACAATCCGAAAGTCGATTAAAATTATAATCGATAGATATAAAATCCAATTTTGAAAAATGATGGTAGTTGATTAAGGTGGACGGCTCGCACACCAGGGTTACATTCACTCCCATGGGTTGTGTAGGAAGGAGAAGGACTCCGACCAGAAGTAATTGGCTGTTGAGTGACTCCAAGCCTCGACAGAGATTGCCAGTGAAATAATAATTTAAAATGACCACTGAGATCCGGATACGAGGAGAACATTGCCCCTCTGCAGTGGACGGCTAACTCAAGTCAATTAAGTAACGAATAGGTTGACGAACCACCTCGTCCACCTGTTGGTTTCGCAGAACGACGCTGCACTGTACAGGTCCGGCCATTACTTCTCGCTCTGCAAGTTTGTAAAGCAGAATCAATAGATGGAGATGAGAAGCGCAGTTGAGAAGAGGGTAGAAGCTGTAGAGGATAACACGGCCGGATAACACGGCCGGATAACACGGCCGGATAACACGGCCGGATAAAACGGCCGGATTACACGGCCGGATAACATGGCCGGATTACACGGCCGAAAAAATCCAAATTCATCTATTTAATAAGACCATTTTTTTTTTAAATACAAGTTTTTAGTAAAACAAACAGTGACACCGCTATGAAGTGTTAAAGATCGCTAAAACTATTATTAGTTTTTACAAAATAAACAATATAACAATAAAGTATTATAATAATAATGTAAATTATTAGGGAGCGAGGAAGCTAAGCGCCACACTAATTGGCAGTCTATTTAGTACTCGAGAAAATAAAAAAAAACTCTCTGTTGCTGATTTTCACTCGAATTTCATTCAAATCTGGCAAACAGAACTCAGCCGGCGGAGCCACAACAACAACAACCTTCCCTCACATATGCAACGAATTTAAGTCTATAAAATATAAAATTTGAAGATAAAAAGTTGATTTATCAGAATCGTCAGAAGCTTCCGCTAACATCGGTAAGCATGGAATCAAAAGTTATCAACGAGACATTATTTATCAAAAACATAATTTATATGACGTGCATTAACAAGAGAATAAATAATTTTAAGCAGAAATTCGACTTTCCAAAACTAAAAATACATTTTTAGTTACATACATTGCACAGAGAGAAGGAAATTGTGGGTACTTACGTAGATATAAGAAAATACTAAATAAAAAATACCACGTAATGCATTTTTTGTAAATAAATAAAATATAAACTATTTTATAATTAACAAGAAAATAATTTATTATAGCCGAAATTACTACTTTAAAGCGCAATCCAATCGAAATAAAAAAAAAATAAATAAAAAAAGCCCTCAGAGATATTTTGCACAAAGTCTCAGCAAAAAAACATTTCGGGAAAACAAGTCGGAAGGGAGAAAAGAAAAAGAAAAGTACAATGGGAGCTCTACGTCAAACAGCTGCGGAAATAACTCGAGAGCCAAAAAATATTTACTAAAAGTAGCATTTGCACGGAAATAACAAGTGTTTTATATATTGAAAATATTTCCAGTACAATGTGTCCCCTGTCATACTCTGAACAAACACTTGATGTTTACTACGTATAAAAGACATTCTGGAAAATAAAACCAGATATATCCGACAGAAGGCAACCCAATAAAATCACACACTCGCACACTCTGTCCTCTCCGAGGTATTATTTGATTTGAGACAGCGATATGTTTGAACAAACAGGAATAAAGCGACTCGGGCCGCAGTGTGTCCCCGCGAGCCGAGTTCGTCACAATGATTCCCCTCACGTGGGTTCCACTGCTTCTCAGTTCCAGTGTGATTCCAGTTCTAAACTCGGGCGTAAAATCGAATTTGATGCGAGATCTCATCGTCAAAATGATTTCCCGAGGTAAAAGTATAACCAACATCAGATGTGTGTTTTCCGAAGAGGCCGAGTCCGTGCCACGCTTGCTAGAAGAGTTCTACGGAAGAAACAAACCGGTCGAACTGTTCGACGACAGAAACGTCACGAGGGTCTTTCTCAAAGACGTGAACAAAATCAATCCCGATTTATACGTAATCGAACCGCGAGACGACAATAAATTCTTCGACCGTTGGAATCAGACGGCTAAGAGAAGGAGACATTTTTCGAAGGCCACGTTTTACATAATAGTGGGAGAAACGTTCGACGACGTCACCGGCCTTTTCGACGTGTTGGAGAAAAAATTCGTCTGGAATTCCGTCGTTATGAAAATAGTGGAAAATGACGTACACGTTTATATCGGTGATTTTAACTGTAAGAAAATTCAAGGTATCAGGCACCTTGTTTACAAGGGCGGCACTCTAGATAAACATATCGTAGCGAGGACTTACCGTTACGATAACTGCACCTTGAGGTTGGCCACGGAGCACTGGCCGCCTTATGTCATCAAAGAAAACGGACGTTTAGACGGTGCCGAGCTCAAGCTCGTTCAAGAATTCGCAAGATGGCGCCGTTATAAATTAGACTACGTCGACCTCGAAATCGGAGAGGAAGGGATATGGCCTGCCGTCGTCGACAGCGTCCGAAACAACTTCAGCGATTTAGGATTCTGTGCGCTCATCATCTCCGACTCACTCAACGGGACCGATTCGACGAAAAGCTATTTGAGTTTCTACATGTCGTTCGTCGTCCCGGACGCTTACTTCGTTCCTAAATGGTTGTTGTCGGTGACCGCTCTAAGCTTAGACATAAACGTAGCCATATTGGTCACCGCAGTGGTTTTCTCATGGTCGGCGTTACAGATAGCGCGAAGAGAAACGGACGACCCCCGGTACCGTTCTACAGGGTACGTGGCGACGGCGGCGTTCGGTACGTTTTTCGGGCAGTCCCTGAAACAGCCGTCGGGACGCTTACTCAGGTGCTTGTTCGCCGCTTGGTACCTCTACACGATACTGATCAACGTCGTTTTTAACACGGCCTTGACTACTTCCGCGACGGTACCGATCCGCGTCCAACAGATCGATTCGCTCGGACAGTTGGTCCGGACCCGGTTGCCTCTTTACGTGTCCAGGAGAATGAATTTCGTGGCCGAAATTCTAGACGACGAAGCTTTGAGAGCGTATCTGGAGAGATTCACGGTGGTGGGTTTAAAAAACAAACTAGACGTGGTGCGGAAACTGTCGGACCACAGGAACTTCTCCATCTTGATCAACATGGATCACATAGACTTCCTGACGGGGAAGCGAAGAGGTAACTACCACGTGCTACCCGAGAAGCTTCTCACTTCCAGTATGGCCGTCATAATCCAACGAGGTGATAAGATAATATCACTGCTGGACGACTTCATCATGAAGGTCACAGAGAGCGGGCTGGTCGCGAAGTGGCTGTCTGACTCTTATATTTACTCGCGCCCCCTCCTGGAGCTGACTAAGACCCTCCCGGACCTCCAGGCTCCGCTCACACTGCGGGACACGCTGCTCCCGTTCATCTTCATAGTCGTCGCACTTACAGCATCACTACTAACGTTACTTATAGAGCTAATTCACCACAAATTACTCAACAGAAATATCAAGGTATTCGTCAAATAAATATGTAACAAAGAAATAATGACATGCATAAAAAGTCGTGATAATATGGTAATAAAAAATATTCTCTCATCATAATGATATATATAATATTGTGAAAAAAATGAACAAATATATGTTACTCCTAATTATTTAAGTACCTTCAAAATGTTAAAATAAATTATTTAAACGAGCGCAAACGATTTGTGAGTAAACCTCTTTCTTCCTCTTATATCTAAGCACATATGATAGAATATAACACATTATTCAAATAAATATTGCTTCTGTATTCAATAGTGTTAAAACCGTGTATAAATCTTCTTTTTTAGGGTTTCGAGGTCGTCCTAGAAACCCTTATGCTTTTGGTAGTGTGTCTGTCCGTCCGTCGCAACTTGGATTATATCTCCCAACCTACTGACGCTATTGACTTGAAATTTGGTATATAAGTTAAACTTTTTTGCCCAAAAACAGAAAACCTATTGCGAACTTTAACACTCCAAATTTCTGCGATCTGCGATCAATTGCGATGACCGCGCAATATTTTACATTTTTTGTAATTTTCAAGTTGGGTATCATTTCAAAGGTATTGAAATGTAGATTACAAATATGTATCGCATTTTCAAAATGGCGGCCATTTTACCCCCCAAAAAATTCAAACAAACCCAAAATTTACCCCCCCTGCACTACCCCATTAGAATAGGTCCTAAAATAAGGCAAAAATACATAAATATAAATCTCTGTAGTCCAATAAAATTTCCAGGAGTTGATTTAAAAAAAGTAAAATTTTAGAATTTTTAGGGGGGCGTAACTAGGGGGCCCCAAAATTTTTGTGATTTGAAAAATCGAAGTTGGGTATCATTTGAAAGGTATTGAAATTTGGTTCACAAAAATATATTTTGTTTCCAAATTGGCGGCCATTTTACCCCCCTAAAAATTAAAACAAAACGCAAAAAAAAATGTCCCCCCCCCCGCTAGCCCAATAGGACAGGTCCTAAAAATAAGGCAAAGACACAAAAATATGCGTCTCTGTGGTCCAATGATATTTCCGGAAGTTGATATAAAAAAGTCAATTTTTAAAAATTTTAGGGGGGCGTAACTAGGGGGCCCCAAAATTTTTGTGATTTGAAAAATCGAAGTTGGGTATCATTTGAAAGGTATTGAAATTTGGTTCACAAAAATATATTTTGTTTCCAAATTGGTGGCCATTTTACCCCCCTAAAAATTAAAACAAAACGCAAAAAAAAATGTCCCCCCCCCCCCTAGCCCAATAGGACAGGTCCTAAAAATAAGGCAAAGACACAAAAATATGCGTCTCTGTGGTCCAATGATATTTCCGGAAGTTGATATAAAAAAGTCAATTTTAAAAAATTTTAGGGGGGCGTAACTAGGGGGCCCCAAAATTTTTGTGATTTGAAAAATCGAAGTTGGGTATCATTTGAAAGGTATTGAAATTTGGTTCACAAAAATATATTTTGTTTCCGAATTGGCGGCCATTTTACCCCAAAAAGTATTCAATAAGTGCATACCGAAGATAGTTAAGAATAATAATATATGCACATCTTGATTTTTAAAAGTGAACAATAGATGTTGTTGTATAAAAAATATATAATGATAATTATAATTAATTCTTGTGACCGAAGAAACCCTTTTAGTAACTTGCTGGCAAGTACTTGACGGGATTTTTTTGTTAAACCCTTAGTTTATTGACCCAAGTTCAGAAGCCTCTCCATACACTAGATCTGAGCAATAAATATTTTAAAAATAAAATAGATAAAAACACCTCTTGTAAATTTAATTTTCATATTAAAACTGTATTTTCGCCACCGTAATAGTGCCGAACAACCCATATTAGATTTTAGTGGAAAAGCAAGATTATACTAATACCTGTAATGAATACCTATTTGTAGACCTATATATTGAATTGACTTATTTTGTTTTTACGTATATTTAATTATACTCGTATAATGTTTGAAGAAATCTTAAAACATAGTAAAGAACCTTTTTTAAAAAATTCTTTTTGGTTTCCACTGACGCATGAATAAGTAAACAGAAGAAGTGCGTGGTAAAAACATAGAACCTAGAAACATAGATAGCCTCCAGGATTTCCTTGAGGATTTGCTCTACCAATGCCTCTACCATCCTCAGGAGAATCTTCTTGAGGAAATCCTTAAGGAGAAAGCTTCCAGGATTTCTTTGAGGATTTTCGCTACCGAACTAGCCTTTCCCAACCACCGCATTTGACTTCCTAGTTCTGGCCTTAAGCCGAACAAAAAATTCTTGCATACGAGTCTGCAAGACAGTGAGACATTTCATGTAACTTTTTGGTGTCGTTTTTTTTTTTTTTTTAGTAAAGCATATTGGTGTCTTTTCAAATTAATGTAAGGCTACTGTACGCTACTTTCTATAAACTATAAAATTTTCATACAAATCACATCAGTACTTTCGAAGCTATAGTAGGGTAAATAAATGTATGCTTGTGCGCATGTGGAAGAGAATAAATGAACGCAGAATGTTGTAACTTATATGAGACCAACAATGGGCCAATCATGATCTACCATCCAAATTTTATTAAATCAAGCAACACTAAGAATCAAGCAGAGAGTTCAAAAAAGTATTCCAGGTAACAATTAATTATAATGAGGAAGCCAAGGAAGAATAAAGAACGAGGGAGAAAAAACAGAGTGACAGAGATAAGGAGGGCTTTGATACGTACTCTACACGTGGATCAAAACAAGTTAGATTGTTAATGCCAATTGTTAGTGTGGTAGTAGGTAGTTTGATTTAAGATTTAAAGGTTAAAGTGTAGTGCGCTGGGCTATAGTATAGGGCCAGAGTGGGGGAGACCCGAAAGTAGCCGAACCGTCCTCGGTTACCTTCGAGCCGTTTTTTCCTCTAGTCTAGTGCAGAGGTTCCCAAACTTTTTTGATGGCGTACCATTTAATTTGTCTTGAATTTTTTATGTACCACTGATGTTTATACAGGAATATCAAGGACTTTTTTTTTTTTAGAAGAAAGGGGGTCTGGGGGCCTTCCCCCGGAAAAATTTTAAGTTTTAAAGGTTCAAAAACGTAGGTTATCACATTTTTTTTAATGCAAAACCTTTTTAAATTAAGGTTGTACCAGATCTGCGTGCTGTGTCATTATTTTTTTTACCGTCAATCCCCTGGATAGAGAGAAGATGTTTGAGAATGATTGTTAAAAAAAGGACTAAATAAAAATTGTATTTTACTCGTATTTAGTAACAAAAAAAACATTCATGAAAGAATAAAGAACATCAAATTACAACAAAATAACGCAGAATAGAACATAGAATATGAATAAAACTTGTATTT
>KZ651718.1:126649-175662 GCA_001010745.2 Gerris buenoi
TCTTTCAGTTTTATCGGCCGTAAGATCTAAGTGATAAATAAGAAAGCAAACCCTAACAATAGACATGTTCTATAAACGTTTTGTTGACATTCCTCGTAGAATATTAGATCCGCTGGACAAACAAATACCCTCTTACACTAAGTTATATAATTCTAAGGTAAAGCAATAATACGATATATTTTTGAGTAAATCGTAACGTTCCTAAAATACCGTTTAAAGCTTAGATTTAAATACTAGAAAATAAATAGTGTTTAGCTTTCGTTTGGAGCGCTAGGCTTTCCAGACGAGTTTGACAAACTATATTTTAGATGACAAATATAAAGAAGTTAGATTTGAATGTGGCGTCCGCTGAAGCTGCTCTGCCGAGCTGACATTTCACAATCGTTTAATACATCCTTTTATCGACTTTATTTAAAAATCAAATCGTAACGGTTTATCACAATCATTTTATTTTAGGCTAAACGCGTTCACACTTATTAAATTTTTATTTTAACGTTTTAATCATCATTTATTTATAAAACAAAGAAAGACACAAACAAGGAGCTCGGCACGAGGCCTTCAGCCACTAAGCCCTACCAGAAGCATTGTTCTACAAGTAGCATTGTTTCTACCAGGATTTTCTGAAGTAATTACTTGGGAGGGGATTTCTATGGGATGGAAGCATATGAGTAGAGTATGAAAGACTGGCTCATGAGTAGACTTCATCGGGAGGTACTCATTGAGGGGTGAATTACTGGGGCGCCAATTACTGGGTGGCCTTTTACTGGGGGGCCCACAGTAATTGACACCCCAGTAAGTGGCCCCCAGTAATTGGCACCCCAGTAGTTGGCACCCCAGTAAGTGGCCCCCCAGTAATTGGCACCCCCTCAATGAAGTCTACTCATGAGCCCTGTGCCAGATATGTCTTTTATATCCTACTCATATGGGAATTAATAAAAGAAAATTTTAAGCACAAGGGTACAAAACAAAAGTAAAGAGTCCTCAGAAGGAAAATTACCTCCGCTTTCCCGGAATTTTGTCTTTTGAAACTGTGAGTCCAGCCCTCCGAGTCATCTACTAAACAGGGGGTTTTTGCAAATTATCCTGTCCGAGAAGAGGGGGGATAATAAGGAGGGAACTTTGGCTTTCGCAGAATAACTACTTGGTGACAGACGTTTATAAACCCTTTAAATAAACAAACAAACAAGAGATGAAGATGGAACCGCACGAGTTCGGCCCAACTAGGTCACACATTGAGTATCATCGAATCCCCTAAATATAAAAGTAGAATAGTAATAATAACAATAATAATAATTAATATTAATAATAATTATAAAATAAAAGTAGTCATTCAAAAAAATACTCGGTTGTAATAAAAAAAAAACCTTAGTAGTTGTAAACGACTTTTAGGGGAATTTACTAATAGTGAATAACAATCAGAGCAACTAATCATTTTATTGTAAGAAAAACAAAAGAACAAATAATAAAAGCAATTAGTGAAAACTGAAATTTTATAATTTTTTTTTTAAAGACGTTAAATTAATGATCTGTTGTTGGGGGGGATTTGATATGATTGGAAGGATTTGATACAGGTGTGTGGTGCAAAGCTGGAGTAATGATGTACAACATTTAGTTTACTTTTAGGTACTGCCTCCACTAGGCAGCGAGGACCACTATGTGAGTACTAAGGGAATGTAGTTCTACCATGCAACGAGTACTGCCCGTAGAGTTCTGTACCGATCTCGGTGTAAAGTCGGCACTGTCATATTGTAAGCACCAAGCTAACGCCGCGCAGCCGCTGTGTCACACTGTCATATTGTAAGCACCAATCTAACGCCGCGCAGCCGCTGTGTCACACTGTCATATTGTAAGCACCAAGCTAACGCCGCGCAGCCGCTGTGTCACACGGGAGTTTGGTCTTGTTTCGTATACAGGAGGCGGCCACGATCTACGACAGTACAAGCTACAACTAACCATTTAGTCCTCACTCACCTCCAACATATCATTTCTAAACTGACAAGATAGTTTTTTGTGGCAACACTGATCTAGGCGACGGTAAAAAAAAAAAAAAAAAAAAAAAAAAAAAGGAAGTAAAATTAAACACTTAGACAATGACCGACCAAATGCCTCCATCAAATAAAATCTCTGATTTGTGAAACGGTAAATATATTTAATCTTTCAGTTTTATCGGCCGTAAGATCTAAGTGATAAATAAGAAAGCAAACCCTAACAATAGACATGTTCTATAAACGTTTTGTTGACATTCCTCGTAGAATATTAGATCCGCTGGACAAACAAATACCCTCTTACACTAAGTTATATAATTCTAAGGTAAAGCAATAATACGATATATTTTTGAGTAAATCGTAACGTTCCTAAAATACCGTTTAAAGCTTAGATTTAAATACTAGANTCTGCCTCGGTATTACGATTTAACAATAACAGTGGAGTAGAAGACAAAACATGTCAAGATAGACCCGAAAGATAACCGTAATGATTTATGATAAAATGTTATTTTTTCTATTCAAGTTAGTATTTGTTGTTCGATATATGGTAAACAATAATATTTTTATACATATTGCTGATGTATATTATTGAATGCTAATAAATGATTATTTATTACTGTATTTTTTTTATTTAGTAGGCTTTAGAGGCCTTCAGCCACCCCCTGCCCCCACTCGTATTACTCCTCGTTACGGCTTCGCACTCTATCTTAGAATACACGATACTGTCAAACGACCAAACCATCGAGTAGCCTCAGATACTTGAACATCGCAACAATCGCAAACATGTAAATTAAGAAGCGATTTTAATTTGACAGCACCGTCCAGAAAAGACGGAATAAACAAAACCCCTTAATTCTTTCTAGCTTATATTTGAGGGAAAAATATTTTAGAAATATTTGGAATATTCGCCGAATGCCGAGCACCTCAGACGACCGTCGTATTTACCAGTAATATCCCTTTACTCTGGGCTGTCGGAAAGATTCCCCGGAAAACATCAAAACAATTATAAAGGGTTACGTATAATTTACCATTCTTTTATTAGAAAATAAGAACGCTATTAGTTTAGTTTTCGTAAAAAAAGAGAACTAAACCGGTCAAAACAATATTACGATTCTATCCTTAGTGTAAACATGTTATATTTTTAAAAGAATAAAAGCAGGCTTGAATAAAACATTTGTTTAAAACAGCCCATTACTACGTGCCGTCACCCAATACTACGTGCCGTCACCCAATGCACGTCTATTAAAGATAAAGGCACAGGTCCTTATCTACAAATGAAAACTGTTTACAGCGCCCCACGCTGTTATCTTTAGTGTTACAGTGTCGGCTCACTGCGCTGCGGCTCCTCACAAGACAATATTTCCATATCATATCATATCATTTCCTCCATATCAGTGCATCTGCTATAAAGGAGGAGTTCCTTTAGAAATACTTTCTATAAATCTTCGCATCGAATCTTGTAATCTATTCTGACCTCACTTACCCGTCGCCGGTTGTATAATTTTACCGTTAAAATACTCCTTATAAATATATTAAGTATTCACGATCTCCGTTTAACGCATTATACGTTAACGAGTCAAATGTGAAAAATGCAAGATCGTAAGGGACTGGGACCGGAAGACGAGTTACATGCTGAATATCAAGCAGGTAGCTCCTTTAGTGGCTCCGCTTGCACCGTATTCTAGACTGTATCAACTATATCACCCTCGTATTTCAGGGATAATTTACTATTTCTCCCAAATAGTCACGAGATCACCTACCTTATCGCAATGGTCACACGTAACGATCTAAAACCTCGGCGATCTCAACCACGGAGCGAGAAATACACTGTTCTAGTCTACTCTGCTACCTCGGTCCTCTCGACCCGACTTGACATCTGTCGAACTTCAGTTTACTCACTGAAAGCCGAGTTACATGTCAGAGAGGTGTAACTATGTGGAGACAGCTTTGCACGTTAAACTCAAGATGGTGGATACCCTTGTTGATTTATTGCTTAATATCAAATATTTTGTAAGACTGATGACTTATGATTGTATTGTAGTTGAAAGTACAAACATATATGCAAGATTCAACTTCGTAGCAACTCGGGAAGTGGGCCCGATATAGATTACAAGATTTTTACCGGACTGAAATCTGTGCTGCACCTACAAGTCAAGCTAATTCATAACTTTTAAAATAGAAAAAAAGTGTAGAAAAATATTACACTAAAATGAATAATTTCTATACAGGCATACGATACAGGCATACATTGCAGGTATACGATACAGGCACACATTGCAGGTATACGATACAGGCATACATTGCAGGTATACGATACAGGCACACATTGCAGGTATACGATACAGGCATACATTGCAGGTATACGATACAGGCATACATTGCAGGTATACGATACAGGCATACATTGCAGGTATACGATACAGGCATACATTGCAGGTATACGATACAGGCATACATTGCAGGTATACGATACAGGCATACGCTGCAGTTATCCGATACAGGCCTTGTTTCTTAAAAGTGAAAAATATATATTTTTGTTTAAAATAATAAATAACAATAACAATGAATTCTTATGGCCGAAGAAACCCTTTTAGTAACTTGCTGGCAAATACTTGACGGATTTTTTATCGAAGCCTTGGGGTTGAGATTTCTACTGATTTGCTTCCACTAATATATATAAACAAAACAAAGCCGTCTTGAATTTTAAATTGTGTGAGCTTGTACAGTGCTGCACTCTACACTTATAGACATAACAGAATATATACGGTTTTACGAGTCAAAACAAAAATGTTTTATATGCTAGACGTACGAAAAAACTAACCAAATCCATAACCTTTTCTTATTAAATAAAGTATTAAATTTGTCCTACCGAATAAAAAATTAAAATAAACTAAAATAAAAAAAGGCAAATATAATATATATATAAATATATTTATGTAAAATTTGGATTTGAATAGTCGTTATTTTACAAATAACAGCGATAAGAATATAGGTTGATAAAATAATCTCTAGTGAGGGCATTGAGTTGGGTTTGACAGGTGGAGGGGGGGGGGGAGGAGATCCGGACCACTTGTTGCACTGCGCTCGCCTGTAAACCACCGAGCGTACTACTACGCTCGCCTGTAAACTACCGAGCGTAGCCTCCACTTCAACACACCAATAAACACTTTTATGAAATATGGAAGCATTCTTAACACTTGCATAATAAACATATAAACAAGCTGGGCCGTTCATTCCGTTACATGTATAAGTCATTTCATTAGGCCGTATCAATTATAATTTCACTTTGAATTCAGATTAATAGCACTGGCTGGTGATTTGCAATTTACACTCTGAACTGGAAAACCGATAATATTACTAAGGGTTATTACAACGTCATGACTCTCCTCGTCACTTATGGTTCACGGATTGTCAATTATTTCAAAAATCAAGTAGTTATTATACAGTCGTAATAAGCGAATTCCTTCGGCTTCCGGAGCCTTTAAAGTACACAGGAAATCGATTGTCATATATTTTGTTGTTAAGTTTGTTGCGAATAAATATGACCAGTATGTTATAAAGAAAGAACGTCGAGAAACATTTCTTAAATGAGATCACGTTTACTTAATAGCGATTATATTCGACGAATAAAAGATCAAATCAGTTTAGGCGACTTACAAAGTAGCTATATTAAATAATGCCAAGACATTGCAAGTGAAACATCCACTGATGATGATGACACGAGAACACGCCTGACTGCCGGATCACGTGAACCCTGCGTCTCAAGCAGATCGCAACTTGTAGATTACTAAAAGTAGCAAGTAAAGAAATAAAAATACACTTTAAATCGAATAACATGGGATGTGAATAGTCGAATATACAAAATGCAATAAATGGTACAGGGGAAGATTTTAACACTTGTCGAACGTTTTTCTTACATTGCAGGTGAGCGAAACGGAAAACCTGAGGAAGAATCTCGCGGTGGAGAGGATGATCGTGGAGGGCTGCGACATCCTGCTAGACGTCAACCAAGTCTTCGTGAGGCAAGGTCCGGCGAGCCACGTACTTAGCTACACATACTTAGCTACACATACCACATACTTACCTACTCATACCACATACTTAGCTACACATACCACATAGTTCATATGGATACAATATAAAACTAAATCACAAGCGATAACACAAAATTCCATACAAGATATTTGACTATTCCAAGTGCAAGATTTCAGGTGATGTAAGACATGAATATGATGAAATTAACTGTCCAGGAACACCTCATACTCTATTTGAACCACTTCTGACATTACTTTAAAAGAAAGACATTCGAAATAGTCTTTTCCAAAGAATATATCACCAGGATATTGACAAAAAAACTGTATTGAATATTAGATGACCCATTATATTATTATCGTTTTCTCGTAGAAGGGCTTTATTCCACCAAGGCGACTCAGAGGTATTTGTAGCGTTATCTTAGGGGTGCCGTTGTTTAGAAGAAGCTAAAACTACGTCCTACGTGACTTGAACCTTAGCGTCAGTACAATTTATTAACGACACGACCAAAAAAATTATCTATATTATATAAAACTAAAAGTGACAGTGACTGACTGATCACTAATTCTCCCACTTCCCTTTGACATAGAGATTTGAAATTTAGTACATAGACCTATGGTAGCTAAAGAAGAAAATTAAAGGTACATTTACTTCAAAAAATGACCGCCATCTTGGATTTAATCAGATACTATTATCTTAGCTTCCAGTGGATTTAAAGATCACTGATGTAAAGATAAATTTGTTACATTTTCCTATTATAACTAAAATTGAAAATTTAAGGTAATATAAAATAGTATAATTGAAAATTTAAGGTAATATAAAATAGTATAATTGAAAATTTAAGGTAATATAAAATAGTATAATTGAAAATGCATACAAAAATAATATAACCTAATTTTACTAAAATACGAAATTATGTAACTATAAAGCTATATCAATTATATTGTTTTAATTATTATTTACACACTGCGCCAACTTTTAGATGGATAAGGTGCGCGAAGCGCACCGATCCGGCCAGTTTTATTCTATTTTGTAAATAACAGAATAGCGTTACAACATTAAAAAGATTTGGGACATTAGAGAATATTTAGAAGGATAAGACTGGGTGAGCTCGACGCCGTTACACGACACCGAGCTGACTCAGATTAACTTGCACGAGTAGGATTCGTAAATTAATGATTATTATTCAAGCCGTAGAATTGTTTTAAACATTTCTTATGTCACTCATGGATAAGGTTGACTGCGATCTAGTGATATTACGCACACATAGTACATACGCACATAGTACATTACGCATGCATAATGTACGTCCGGGAAGCATCGAGGTAACTAACATAACTATTAAGAAAGTAGTTATAATTTAAGCGATCGATCTCGGACCGCCGCGTGGGGAGCGAGGGTAAGAGTCGAGCTAATCAGGCCGAATATTAACGAATATTGATGGACTTATAACGTACGTCTCAAATTACGTTACGATAATATTGGAGACGCGACGGCTCACGAGGCGCCGGAGACGACTAAACGACACAACAACACCGAGGAGTCTTTAAATGAGTTTCCTTCATTAACTTTAATTATTTAGTTTAAATATTGTTGGGTGATGAAACCTTTGTAGTTGGACCCGAAATAAACCGAATAGTTTCCTAGTCTTTAGTCAGCTGTGTCTATAGAATTAATTCTAGTTAAATATCTAAAGGGACATGTTAAGGAACTGATGTTGGTGTTGAAGACAAAACATTGATACAACCTTGATGCAACTGGTTTTATTCGTATAAAGGATTAAAGATGACACCAGTTTCAATAAATAAAAAATAAAAATAAAATAAATAAACCTTTATTTCAATATCAAGATAGTTTGGTTAAAACGACATCGTGCGAAGTGATTTGCTTCGAGTTGATGTCTTGTTGGTCGCGCACTGAGCACATCGACGCGATGTATCTGAGGGTTTACTGATTCTATTTTAATGTCTGACAGAACTTACAAACTAAGCCCAGATAAGACCATGTCAAGCAACATGTTAATTAAGCGTTAGTGAACAGAAGCAACAAGAAACTGAATAATCCACTGTGGTCTCAAGTATCTAATGGTTGCTTCCAATTACCTCCAGCGCCTTCTCATTGACCAACTTCTCAATTACCTCCAGTGCCTCCTCATTGACCAACGTCTCAATTACCTCCAGCGCCTCCTCATTGACCAACGTCTAAATTACCCCCAGCGCCTCCTCATTGACCAACGTCTCAATTACCTCTAGCGACTCCTCATTGACCAACGTCTCAATTACCTTCAGTGCCTCCTCATTGACCAACGTCTCAATTAACCCCAGCGCCTCCTCATTGACCAACGTCTCAATTACCTCCAGCGCCTCCTCATTGACCAACGTCTCAATTTCCTCCAACCCCTACTCATTGATCAACGTCTCAATTACCTAGTGCCTACTCACTAATCAACGATGATCTGAGATAAATTCCAAAAAATAACTTTATTATTAAAAGCATTTAGAGCGACTGTCTACTAATATGCTAACCATCGTTTACTGTAAATATTTAACAATATAAGTGCTAAAAATGTTGGTTCACTGTGCTCATTCGCACTCTCAATGATGAAATTTGCGTACAAAACTGAAATTTATAAGGGTGCATCTAATAATAACTTATAAACCCTCGAAATTCATCAAAATATGTCAGTTCAACAACACATAAATAGACCAAAAATGTTTTCCGATGAAGTAAACGCCTCTCTTAATGAAAGTACATTTGCTATTAAATTCTAGAGGCAAATTACGGACCGGACATGATACGCCTGATAAACTTAATATCACCTTATCTATAATTCTAAATAACGCTGTTATATGTTTAGAAAGATGATTATTATAATTCTAAATGACGCTGCTATATGTTTATAAAGATGATTATTATAATTCTAAATGAAGCTGCTATATGTTTATAAAGATGATTATTATAATTCTAAATGAAGCTGCTATATGTTTATAAAGATGATTATTATAATTCTAAATGAAGCTGCTATATGTTTATAAAGATGATTATTATAATTCTAAATGACGCTGCTATATGTTTATAAAGATGATTATTATAATTTTAAATGACGCTGCTATATGTTTATAAAGATGATTATTATAATTCTAAAAGGAAAATAGAGTTACAGGAAATAAAACAGAGAGTGCCATGCATTCTAGCGGGAAATGTTGAAAATTAAAATCTCATAGTTCGTGAAATCCCCGCTAGGTTACAAAATCAATATCAAAAATATTAAGAAAAAAAATCTTTAAACAAAAAAAGCACAAGATCAATTCAAATATCATTATACTGATGTCCTTGCTCGATTCTATCTACGAACAATAGAATATATTTTCATTGTTACAGTTGATGATTTGATTACATTAAATACTGGAATTGTCTATTTAATAAAATCAATTTTATCTATAAACAATATAACGTAGAGAAAATATTAGATTGTTGCTGAATTTTAATAGGAGCAAAATATAAAGATTGCATTCTAGTGGCAAGTTTACGAATTACATTAGTTTCAGCAATTCACGCAAGATAGAAACCGAATCCGCTCGTGATACACTTTCAAATCAATATCAGAATTATTGCGACGAACCAAAATTAAAGAGAACGAAGAACAAATAGACAAAGTAAATTTAGAATAAATAAAATTGACAATGAAATACTAAAATGTTTTCTAATGTATAAGTTAACGACACACAAAGCTAAATCTGACGCAAGGTCAATGTTAAAAGCTTCACTTTATCTCTCTAGTTCTATTAAGCTCTGGAAGTACGACTCTGAGTTGCTCACTGCACTTGTTTACCATCTCTATCTCTACCACATCATCATCTTCAGTGATGAGCTGATGACCACGAGACCTGTGTCACGTCACACATCTCTAACTCCTCGTCTTAACTTAGTCGTCATCAGTTCAACTTATAACCTGTTAGTCCAACTACCTGTGCTGCGGTCTCGAGTCTCCGTTGTCTCAACCTTCATCATCTTCAATTTCTCCTTCATTTATTTAAATGTCGGCCCATCAGCTTCAGGTACTTGACAACGTAATAATTCATCTCGATCATCTCTGCGATCCTGACCTAATTTACATCGTATCTTTATTTTTCAATAGACCTTATACGCAATCCCCTCAGGGTTTTTAATTCAAGTCGACTATTAGTTAAATGATAATTTTCTTTTTTATTACCTTCATATTATAAGGGCCTACCTTTTCTTAATTATTTATCTTTTATTCTTATCTATTTTCTCCTTGCACAAGTAAACCTTAACAAACTGTAATTAGATTGCAGCCGAAGCACTATCCCAGTTAGAGGTGGTTTGACGTAGCTATCGCTGGTCCCCTCACTCTAACACCGTATAATAATAAACAATAAAGCATTGCTCATTTAAACTTTAAACATATGTTAACAGACACCGTTATCAGATGATGCAATGGCATGCCTGAGACAAGTGTTAATTCAGTGTGGTTAAATATCTGATGAGTTATAGATTATAATTTTATGGGATGGTTGGAGATGATAAACTTATGGGAAGGCTGAAGATGATAATTTTATGGGAAGGCTGGAGATGATAAGTTGATGGGAAGGCTGAAGATGATATGTTGATGGGAAGGCAGGTGATGATAAGTTGATGGGAAGGCTGGTGATGATAAGTTGATGGGAAGGCTGGAGATGATAAGTTGATGGGAATGCTGAAGAAGATAAGTTGATGGGAAGGCTGGAGATGATAAGTTGATGGGAAGGCTGGTGATGTTAAGTTTATGGGAAGGCTGGTGATGATAAGTTGATGGGAAGGCTGGTGATGTTAAGTTTATGGGAAGGCTGGTGATGATAAGTTGATGGGAAGGCTGGTGATGATAAGTTGATGGGAAGGCTGGAGATGATAATTTTATGGGAATGCTGAAGAAGATAAGTTGATGGGATGTCTGGAGATGAGATCACACAAAAGATCTGCCCTAAAAAATCAACAGGTTCTCGCTTTCAAAATTGAGGATCAGGTAAATGGTAAGAAACATATTTCTATTAATAGGAATAACAGTTAAAAATGTTTTCTTGTGGTAGAGTCCACAACAGCTTCGGAATGAAATACAGGTTATAAACTGCCTGGGCGCAAAGTATAGTCTACTCGCCAAGGGCTCGAAACGGGACACGACCCCACCTCTACGAGTGATTTTTGTAAATCACGAGTCAAAAGACCTTGTCGATCAAAACGAATTCGAGTGATTTTTGAGAATCGGCTTCTTACGTCAATCAAGCGTAATTGCTATAAACCGATAAAGGAGTCGCTCGATTAATTTTGAGGGCAGGAAAATGTCGACTTTTTAAGATGCTAGAACCACTGTTCCGTCGTGACAAAGTGAGAATTGCACGGTGGAACTGTTATTCTTCCTTTTACATTATCGATAATATCTAGGAAATGTTGTGATTGACACCTTTTAAATTGATTATTGACGTTTATGGTTGATGGACCACTTTAGGTGTAAATAAATAACATTATGTCATTTTTACCGAGACGTTTCGACCCTTCTTACTAAGGTCATCTTCAGTCATAGCTTTTTTGTAATAAGCTGTTTGGTCATGAAATTCTATAACAATTTTTCTTCTCCATAAGAGAAAATCAAGTGAATAAGTTGTCAAGTTATTAAAATTGCTACTACACATCAACATTCATTACACTTAATTAAATTAGGAAGTGAGGTAGCTATGTTTAAATAATTATATTATTATGAAATCTAGTCAAAGTTAATTGTTACTTGTTACATTTTTATTGTTTTAAGTTTAAAATTTAATTAAGTCTAATGAATGTTGATGTGTAGTAGCAGAAGCTGGATATTTTTATTTTAATAACTTGACAACTTATTAACTTGATTTTCTCTTATGGAGAAGAATAATTGTTATAGAATTTCATGACTAAACGGCTTATTACATAAAAGCTATGACTGAAGATGACCTTAGTAAGAAGGGTCGAAACGTCTCGGTAAAAATGACATAATGTTATTTATTTACACCTAAAGTGGTCCATCAACCATAAATGTCAATTATCGATAATAATTTGTAGTGATAATAATTGTAGAATAATTTAAATAAGTTAGACGGTGTAGAAGTACCAGACAATTTAGAATTTTATAAAAGATACGTGATGGAAATATGAATATTATTTTAAGTTATACGTAAACGAGGAGAATACAGTTTGAAAATGGATTTAATAAAAAAAGGGTTTCGTTAAAAGAAGGTCCAAAAAATATATTAATTTAAGCCACGCAAGCTTCTCTCTGTAACTAGTTTGTAATAACAGAGCAGATTATAAAGTCGGTCTGGAGAAAAAACCGAGTTGAGAGAAGCTTCGTAATTTAACCAGATGATACCGGGTCGGGGGAGGCACTATTTCCGTCGCTTCTCGATATATCTTAGTTTAGGATCTGTAGTAGTGACGTCAGATGCGTGACGGCCCCCATACCGTGGCTTGCACGGGGGGCGGCGGAGTGGTGAAACCTCCCTATACATGTGAACTCTCACCACTCCGACAGGGAGCAGCACTGTCCGGACTTTCCCTAAATCCGACTGGCTTTCCTCGATACACTACCACTGTAATACACCTCACACTGTGTAAGGACACTTAAGGAAACCGGGCGAAACCGTATTCGAAAATTCTTAAAATAAACCCTATAAGAGACGGAAAGGGAGCTAAAAATAGAACCCGACCGGGGGAAAAGAAATAACTGGCACTCTTCTACTCTTGCTGACAATCAGTAACATTACAGCCGTGAAGCCGCTATTCTCTCGTTGGAATTGATTTATAAACTCCCATCACGACACATTCAAATTATTACTCTAATATGAAATATCTAGATGCACAACCCCTTTGCATTTCAGAAAACTGCATCTCGCCAGATAGACGGGAGGGCTCGGAGATATAATTATAGAAATTCCTAAACCAAACAAGTAGTTTTGATCGTGTTGGTAATGGGACGTGGTTTCGAGTGCATTCATGGCAGTCGTCTTAAATCATAATGCATTATTAAAAACCTCTTTCACTCAAGGTTGTTTTGTCGGTAAATAAAGCGTATTTCAACATTATAAGTTTCTAGTGCAATCGGTTCCGTAAACGGAAAGCATCATGAAGAATTGTTTGTATAATTAGCCGATACCTTGAATATAGATACCACAACCAAGATGGTTTGTCGAGAGCAACTAGAGACTCAGAGGAAACTATCAACAACCTGCGATAGTCAAAGGTCCAGCGGTGGCTGGGTAATAATATAAAGCTGGTACTTGTATAGTTCCTAGTACTTTTATAGACCAGGTACTTTTATAGGACCTGCTACTTCTATAGGACCTGCTACTTATATAGGACCTGGTATTGTATAAGAACCTGGTACATGTATATTATGCATTGAACCTGGTACTTTTGTAGGACCTGGAACATTTATAAGACCTGGTTCGTTTATAGGACCTAGTTCTTTTATAGAACCTGGTACTTTTATAGGACCTGGTACTTTTATAGGGCTTGATACTTTCATGGGACCTAGTACTTGTATAGGATCTGGAATAGTATAGAGACCAGTTACATATAAATAGGACCTGGTACATATGAATAGGACCTGGTACATATGAACAGGACCTGGTACATATGAATAGGACCTGGTACATATGAACAGGACCTGGTACATATGTATGAACAGGACCTGGTACATATGAACAGGACCTGGTACATATGAATTGGACCTGGTACTTGTAAAGGACCTAGTAAGTTTATTGGAGATAGTAACTATATGAACAGGACCTGGTAAATATGAATTGGACCTGGTACTTGTAAAGGACCTAGTAAGTTTATTGGAGATAGTAACTGTGCAGGATTACTAGATTGTACCTACATTATAGGGTGGCCGAAAATCCCGAAATTTAGAAATCGAAATACGGGTAGCAATAAAACTAGTTATACATGAGAGGACACCGTGAGCTAAATTTCAGCCCTATTGGTTGACGATTAGGTCTTCCGACGGAGCCTTGATGTTTCCGATTTTCTCAAAAAAATTACATACATGTATGTATACATATGTACATATGAATACATACATGTGTACATATGTATACATACATATGTACTTAAATTGATTATTGACGTTTATGGTTGATGGACCACTTTAGGTGTAAATAAATAACATTATGTCATTTTTACCGAGACGTTTCGACCCTTCTTACTAAGGTCATCTTCAGTCATAGCTTTTATGTCTNCTAACCCCCTTTTGAATTTCGTAAAATAAGAATAATTTAACAAATTAAATACTAATGTTCATTAGAAACTTATGATTAGGATTTATTGAATCTATATACTAAATGTATTTACCATTGAGAAACAGGGTCCATAGATAAGGATTTAATAACAATGTTGATGTTAAGGGTTTCAGATGCTTTGAATGACAATGGTTTTCCAGGTGAGAAGCGAATAAGGGTTTCCCTGAGAACAAGGGGAGGAGGAAAAAAGGGGCCGCATTAATATTATGTTATGTTAAAGTCGGTGTGCCTTGTACAGTTCAAAGGTGTAAACAGATGACCTCTTTGTATTATTCTTATTTTTATTTTTTATTTATTTATTTATGATACAATACATTGGTAAAACAGAATATATTTTAAAGTAAATCTTATAACAAATAAGAGCCTTAAAACTAGGTTTTCTTACTGTCCACATAAGCCTAAGCTTGAGCGCGGTACAGTTTTCATCATTGGGAACATAGAAGTACATACATATAGACAAAGATTCCAATAAGGACATGTCCACAGTCTACATACACATAAAATATTCCCAAGATATTATATAATATAAATTTTAACATTACTCTGATACAATAATTTAACATAAGATTTCTTTGTTATAAATAGTGCTTGTTTGAATAGTTAGCATTTTACAGTAATAGATTGGTTAAATAAATTTAATGAATTAGAAAAAAACTAGTAGTAATAAAAGAAAAGTAATTATAATATAGAATTTTGTACAAAATGATAATAAACAAGACTAAGAGTAAATATTAATGAAAGTGTGATTATAGAATAAGTATAAAAAATATAATAAAGTAGGAAAAAATGTAAGGATAAGGTAATTAGTAAGTAAGAGAAGATTAGTGTTAGTCATATGATAAAAATAGTAACTAGTGTTGGTTTTTTTTTGTTCGTGGTGGTGGAAGATGTGGAAGATCTTTTTGTATTTGTTGTAGTTGCTCTGTTCTCTTGTTGCTAAAGGAAGATGGTTGAAGATTTTGGGGGCTATAGAGCTAGCATGGTTCTGTAGGAGGATCGTTTTATAGGTTGGGTTTTTTGTTTGTTTGTCAGTTTTAGCTCTCGTTTGATAAGGGTGGTTTGGCATGTGTTTCTCTATTTTGAAGTAATGTAGTAGGATCTGTTTCTTATATAGCTGAGTTATATTAAATACTATTAAGTTCTTTAAGTTGTTCTTTAAGTCGTTTCTTGAGTTATATTAAATACTATTAAGTTCTTTAAGTTGTTCTTTAAGTCGTTTCTTGAGTTATATTAAATACTATTAAGTTCTTGTCTATTAAGTTACCTTATTTGATAGCTTAACAACTTAAAATTGTTTAAATTATTATTATTTTTTTTATTTTTTTTATTTTTTTTTTTTTTTTCGGAAAAGAAAACTAAGACAAAAGGATCTGTATATAAAAGGATCGACACTGCACAAGACTTTGACTAAAGAAGAACATGTAGTTTTGACTAAAGAAGAACATGTAGTTTTGACTAAAGAAGAACATGTAGTTTTGACTAAAGAAGAACACTTAGTTTTGACTAAAGAAGAACATGTCGTTTTGGTTCAACGCCCAGGTTTTAAATCATTGGCTGTCTTTCCTTGAAACAACTTAATTTCCAGGATGAAAAGTTTTCCCTAAATAAAATATTTTCATAAAAGAACAAAGAGAAACACGAGTGAAACAGGAAGACAAATCAAAGGGGGGTGGGGTGTTTCGAATTAAATCAACTGAAACAGCGAGACCGAGGCCCTGTCAGAACGATCCGAGCCGGTGTATCAAGAAATACACTAATTTTGATTTTATTTTTAAACCGGCGGCTCCTTTGTTATTGTTTACACTCTGTCGAGGTATCACGAAGCGTGCGCAAAACGACGGTGGCGCTGCCTCGCGGCGGCGTCGTCAACCCGTGCCGCGTCGATACCCCTTCCTCGTCCACCCCACCCCCACTACTCCGGCCCTTATCAGGGGCCCTCTCCCTCCTCCCCCGTTATACCGACTACCCCGTCCCTCCTGTTATCAGTCGTGTTCGAGAATTAGGGACCGCTCGTTTCGCTTCTCGCTCCGCAACCCAATAGTTTTTTTACTTCAGATACTCCAAAAGCCCGAATACAAAATTTCAAGTTATAACATCGAAAACTAAAGGTGAAACCCTCCGACACTATTCTGAGACAGAAGTGTTTCTCTCTCCAAACATCGAATTTCCTTCGTTTTCAAGAAAAAATAAGCGAACCCAAACTAAACACAACAAAATCTATCCATAATAAAAATTAAAAATAATAATAATTTAATAAATTGAAATAACAAAAATGAAGTTGTATTAATGAATATTTGTATTAAAATGGTTTTGCTATTTGGGGCTGTGAAGGAATGTTTGCGGTGCATCGAGTGAGATCAATCCTCCGGTCTACCATATTATTCCACTCAACAAGTTGGACCGAGACACAAAAATCATTTTCAAAATTACAATTCCAGAAAATCGAATAAACGTCACGCGATGACGCAAGGCATAAATAAACAGGTATTTGTTTCATTGTAATCAAGTATTTAAAGTCGGAATAAAGAAACGTTTGTTATAGTTTACTATTGACCTTTTCCAGAGGTTACGAGCCTCGATTTTGTGTAAAATCATATTTTAACACCTCGCGTAATTTCCACTTTACTAACAAGTGTACTTAATTACTTGATCATTGTACATTTATTGCGTTACTTGAAAAAAATATACTGCTGCGACACTATAGTTCGTTAGATCGTAATATAGATGTTAAATAAATGTACGTGTTGAAGACTTATTACATGTTGTTTTACGTATTGTTACAACGCATGAAAATTTTAAATTTTATTATTATATCGACCACAATAATAGTTATTTTAAATTAAATTTAGAAGTGTAGACATGTGCAGGACATTTTCTCACTCTCAATACAAACATATTTATTTGTGAAACAATTCAAACAATAATAAACAAGATATGATCTATGTTGTTTCTTTAAGACCATTAGTTGTAATAACGGTAGTTAAATTTAGAAAATTATATATATTTACGTTATTCAATAATACGCAAGCTTTGTAAAACAGGTGGGCCAAGTTAACAAGGTTAATTTTACATACATACATACATACATACATACATACATACATACATACATACATACATACATACTTACATACATATATAATATATTGACATGTATTTAAAATGTCGCTGATAAGGTTGGTTTAACAAGTTTCTATTTGCGATGACTACAGCAACAAGTCATTGTGTGAATACGAGAGAAGGATGTGTCAGTGTGTGCTCGTCCCATTTAATTACATAAATTACTGCTTCCGAGCTCAATGCAGCAAAACTAACAAATTATTTTAAATAAATATATTTATTTCACACAAACATACATCCAAACTCCAAAGTTTCCAGAAACAGATTAATTTCAGACATCAGGGAACATTACTTTTTAAACATTTTTTCAAACCGCAATATTTTCTAAACAACAAATTGACCAATTTTTAATTAAATCGATGTTGAGGCGTCAGAACGAGCCTCGCTGCACAGTGGCTGCGAAGTTCGATGATTCACTTTTTTTTAAGACAACTATATTTCTTAAATGTACTCATCAGATTATTATAAAATTTGGAAGGTTTTGTAAACATTTCCCACAGAGGGGCCCACATAAATTTCAACTATCTGTGCAATCATTCTTATACTAAATCTTTAACTTATAAAAGCACAAAACTTTGTACCTGGCATCTCACTAACGCCGAATCAAAACCGAGCGGACAAAATGTAGGGGACGTGAGATAAGAAAAATGAGCCCAATATCAATGGAATTGATTTGGTTTTCGCTTTGTACGGGTACAATTAAAGAAGTACAGATGCGGAAAAACGTTAACCTATAAGGTAAACAAAAACACGGGACCGGGACGGTTACCGGTTTGTTTACATTACATGTCATAATCAAAAGTGACAGCTTTCATTACACAAAAATTCAAAAATATAATCCAAATAAATATTGTTTAGTTGTGATAAAATTGTTTGCTACTATCTTGATAAGTTATTTTATCTATTTGAAGACCTACAAATCTAAACAAACCTTTATTTTTATTGGAATAAACGTTGTTGCCTTTCCAATAACAAATCCATCGTCGTCAGGACACCATTCGATTACATAAATGATATTAGTATTAGTGTAGTGAAACGTTAATGTTTAGTTTTGATAGAATTGTCGGCCTCTCTTTAGATAAGTTATTATATCTATTTAACGACCAACTAATCAAAACAAACCTTCATTTATTTGAGATTTTTGAGAAAAATGTTGTTGCCTTATCAATAACAAATCGTTAGAAGTACCTGTAAGTTGGTGCCGTCGTCAGCAAGACACTGCTAAATTATAAACATATACCTATGTATAATATTTAAAAACCCGCACATAGTTATCAAGATGTGGTTTGGTGATAGTTTGAACTTAATTTTACTAATAAAAATCCTATGACGTAAGTAGGTACTAAATGATTATGTTAGGCAACTTTCAAATGATTCGAAATAAAAATTAAACATCATGGTGACATATTTAGTGGTAATCTTGAAGGGCACGCTGATTTTGAATAAGATGAGTCATGATGTAGATTACGATGAAATTCTCAATAAAAATGAATTTATTTGAGGAAGAAGAATCAAGTCTTTTTGTTTGTTTTTCCTTATTAATGCAGCCAATTTAGGTTTTTTGTTTAAAAAAAATCGGATATTCAATTTTTTTTTTGATCGCTTCAGTTTGACGTTCTGAAAAACATTGAAGATCGCAGCAACGAGATCGTGGTCGCGTTAAAAGATATCAAGAAATTCGGTTTTTATGCGAATATCTCGCTTCCTATGGCTCGGACGCCAATAAAGGTGCTCATCGAAATTATAAATAACAAAATTTCCCACGAAACATTGTTTTATGAGTAACGAGTAACGAGTAACGTTCAAGGTGGGACCACTGCCGAGATGTTGGCAGTGGTCCCACCTTGAACGTGGACGTGGTACGTGGTAAACAAATTTGAAAGAAGGAAGTATCAAAAGAGTATTGAATCCTATTAACGCGATCACGATCATGTTGCCTATTTTCAATATGTTTTTAGAACGTAAAAATGCATCAAACAAAAAAAATTGAAGCTCAGGAAAAAAAGCCATATTCATGACTAAAATTTAATTTAAAAATGTATTTAATAACATTTAATTTCAGGCCTCTGGCTTTATACTTATTGCGGATAACCGAGCATATTTAATAATATGCCTGAAAATGGAATTGTTTATTCATTTTTCCAGCACACTTAAAAAATAGCTCTTCCTTTCAAGCGCCATAAGCGCTCGGTCCCCGGTTCTATATATTAAATTAAATGAACGAACTAAATCGTCAGTACTGGATTGGAATATTACAATTTTTGGGTACTTTTTTTATTTGAGACATTTCGAAAACCGAATGCTGCCATAACTTTCCAATATCTGTCTGTTTGTGAGTCACTATCGGTCTGACTTTACAGCTGCAAAAATAACTGAACAAAATCGAGAAATGTTTGCAATAAATAGACTCCCAACTAAGATCCGGAGGGTTTATTAGCCTTTAAAAACATAATGAAGGATGTACGAGTACAATATGATCCTGATCCTAGTCTACTGAGGCTTTAGAAACGAAACTATTTAGACATTTTATTTCATTCCTTGGCATAACTGATAATAGGAACATGGTCACTAATACCTACCCCAAACAGTCTTCAGCCCGCGCTCTACGCGGGTTGTAGGCTAATACCTACCCCAAACAGTCTTCAGCCCGCGCTCCACGTGGGTTGTAGGCTAATACCTACCCCAAACAGCCTTCAGCCCGCGCTACACGTGGGTTGTAGGCTAATACCTACCCTAAACAGCCTTCAGCCCGCGCTCCGAGTGGGTTGTAGGCTAATACCTACCCCACAAGCTTCAGCCCGCGCTCCACGTGGGTTGTAGGCTAATACCTACCCCAAACAGCCTTCAGCCCGCGCTCCACGTGGGTTGTAGGCTAATACCTACCCAAAACAGCCTTCAGCCCACGCTCCACGTGGGTTGTAGGCTAATACCTACCCCTCAAGCCTTCAGCCCGCGCTCCAAGTGGGTTGTAGGCTAATACCTCCCCCACAAGCCTTCAGCCCGCGCTCCAAGTGGGTTGTAGGCTAATACCTACCCCAAACAGACTTCAGCCCGCCCTCCACGCAGGTTGTAGGCTAATACCTACCCCAAACAGCCTTCAGCCCGCGCTCCACGTGGGTTGTAGGCTAATACCTACCCAAAACAGCCTTCAGCCCACGCTCCACGTGGGTTGTAGGCTAATACCTACCCCTCAAGCCTTCAGCCCGCGCTCCAAGTGGGTTGTAGGCTAATACCTCCCCCACAAGCCTTCAGCCCGCGCTCGGGTTGTAGGCTAATACCTACCCCAAACAGTCTTCAGCCCGCGCTCTACGTGGGTTGTAGGCTAATACCTACCCCAAACAGTCTTCAGCCCGCGCTCCACGTGGGTTGTAGGCTAATACCTACCCCAAACAGTCTTCAGCCCGCGCTCTACGTGGGTTGTAGGCTAATACCTACCCCAAACAGTCTTCAGCCCGCGCTCCACGTGGGTTGTAGGCTAATACCTACCCCAAACAGACTTCAGCCCGCCTAGGCTAATACCTACCCCAAACAGTCTTCAGCCCGCGCTCCACGTGGGTTGTAGGCTAGTGCTAAATAAAAATAAACGTGACCCTGCTGCAAGTCAAAACAGGTCCGGACAATCACACTCTGTTCACAGTGATCTCTTTGTTTCTATGCATTTGTGTTCTGAGCCAAATTTTTTAGCATTACTTGAATAATGAAACCCGTCACATTGTACTTTACTTTACACTCGTGTGTAGTTTGCTGCTGATGGGACGCGAGGTGCCACATTAAACGGTCCACGCTTTACTTGCTACAGATAATATGGACCCACTAAGAGAAATGTGCAATGCAAGGTTCGATGGAAAGTCATACCAATATTGGTTTTAACCTGCCAAAGTAACCGAAACTATTTGCTACTAATACCTACCCCAAACAGTCTTCAGCCCGCGCTCCACGTGGGTTGTAGGCTAATACCTACCCCAAACAGTCTTCAGCCCGCGCTCCACGTGGGNTGTACATAATTGAGACCAGTATTCAAAAATGGAATTTTTATATTAATTATTGTATAAATGTTCGCCATATTGAGAAAGATTTCTTAGCGAGTCCCTTGGTGGTGTGAAGAATAATAATTAATTTCATAATGAGTACCTTAATGGTGTAAAGAATAATAATACATTTTTTAGTGAGTACCTCGGTGGTGTAAAGAATAATAATTGATTTCTTAGTGAGTACCTTGGTGGTGTGCAGAATAATAATTGATTGCTTAGCGAGTCCCTTGGTGGAGTGAATAATAATAATTGATTTCTTAGTGAGTACCTTGGTGGTGTGAAGAATAATAATTGATTTCTTAGTGAGTACCTCGGTGGTGTGAAGAATAATAATTGATTTCTTAGTGAGTACCTCGGTGAAGTGAAGTAATAATAATTGATTTCTTAGTGAGTACCTTGGTGGTGTGAAGAATAATAATTGATTTCTTAGTGAGTACCTCGGTGGTGTGCAGAATAATAATTCATTTCTTAGTAAGTACCTCGGTGATGTGAAGAATAATAATTGATTTCTTAGTGAGTACCTTGCTGGTGTGAAGAATAATAATTGATTTCTTAGTGAGTACCTTGGTGGTGTAAAGAATAATAATTGATTTCTTAGTGAGAACCTTGGTGGTGTGAAGAATAATAATTGATTTCTTAGTGAGAACCTTGGTGGTGTGAATAATAATAATTGATTTCTTAGTGAGTACCTTGGTGGTGTAAAGAATAATAATTGATTTCTTAGTGAGTACCTCGGTGGTGTGAAGAATAATAATTGATTTCTTAGTGAGTACCTTGGTGGTGTGAAGAATAATAATTGATTTCTTAGTGAGTACCTTGGTGGTGTGAAGAATAATAATTGATTTCTTAGTGAGTACCTTGGTGGTGTGAAGAATAATAATTGATTTCTTAGTGAGTACCTTGGTGGTGTGAAGAATAATAATTGATTTCTTAGTGAGTACCTTGGTGGTGTGAAGAATAATAATTGATTTCTTAGTGAGTACCTTGGTGGTGTGAAGAATAATAATTGATTTCTTAGTGAGTACCTTGGTGGTGTGAAGAATAATAATTGATTTCTTAGTGAGTACCTTGGTGGTGTGAAGAATAATAATTGATTTCTTAGTGAGTACCTTGGTGGTGTGAAGAATAATAATTGATTTCTTAGTGAGTACCTTGGTGGTGTGAAGAATAATAATTGATTTCTTAGTGAGTACCTTGGTGGTGTGAAGAATAATAATTGATTTCTTAGTGAGTACCTTGGTGGTGTGAAGAATAATAATTGATTTCTTAGTGAGTACCTTGGTGGTGTGAAGAATAATAATTGATTTCTTAGTGAGTACCTTGGTGGTGTGAAGAATAATAATTGATTTCTTAGTGAGTACCTTGGTGGTGTGAAGAATAATAATTGATTTCTTAGTGAGTACCTTGGTGGTGTGAAGAATAATAATTGATTTCTTAGTGAGTACCTTGGTGGTGTGAAGAATAATAATTGATTTCTTAGTGAGTACCTTGGTGGTGTGAAGAATAATAATTGATTTCTTAGTGAGTACCTTGGTGGTGTGAAGAATAATAATTGATTTCTTAGTGAGTACCTTGGTGGTGTGAAGAATAATAATTGATTTCTTAGTGAGTACCTTGGTGGTGTGAAGAATAATAATTGATTTCTTAGTGAGTACCTTGGTGGTGTGAAGAATAATAATTGATTTCTTAGTGAGTACCTTGGTGGTGTGAAGAATAATAATTGATTTCTTAGTGAGTACCTTGGTGGTGTGAAGAATAATAATTGATTTCATAATGAGTACCTTGATGATGTAAAGAATAATAGTTCATTTCGTAGTGAGTACCTCGGTGGTGTAAAGATTAATAATTGATTTCTTTGTGAGTACCTCGGTGGTGTGAAGAATAATATTTAATTTCTTAGCGAGTCCCTTGGTGGTGTGAAGAATAATAATTAATTTCTTAGTGAGAACCTTGGTGGTGTAAAGAATAATAATTGATTTCTTAGTGAGTACCTTGGTAGTGTGAATAATAATAATTGATTGCTTAGCGAGTCCCTTGGTGGTGTGAAGAATAATTATTGATTTCTTAGTGAGTCCCTTGGTGGTGTGAATAATAATAATTGATTATTTAGTGAGTACCTTGGTGGTGTGAAGAATAATAATAATATATTTCTTAGTGAGTACCTTGGTGGTGTGAAGAATAATAATTGATTTCTTAGTGAGTACCTTGGTGGTGTGAAGAATAATAATTGATTTCTTAGTGAGAACCTTGGTGGTGTAAAGAATAATAATTGATTTCTTAGTAATTACCTCGGTGGTGTGAAACATAATAATTGATTTCTTAGTGAGTACCTCGGTGGTGTGCAGAATAATAATTCATTTCTTAGTGAGTACCTTGGTGGTGAGAATAATAATAATTGATTTCTTAGTGAGTACCTTGGTGGTGTGCATAGTGAGTACCTCGGTGGTGTGCAGAATAATAATAGATTTCTTAGTGAATACCTTGGTGGTGTAAAGAATAATAATTGATTTCTTAGTGAGTACCTCGGTGGTGTGAAGAATAATAATTGATTTCTTAGTGAGTACCTCGGTGGTGTGAAGAATAATAATTGATTTCTTAGTGAGTACCTTGGTGGTGTAAAGAATAATAATTGATTTCTTAGTGAGTACCTTGGTAGTGTGAATAATAATAATGGATTGCTTAGCGAGTCCCTTGGTGGTGTAAATAATAATTATTGATTTCTTAGTGAGTACCTTGGTGGTGTGAAGAATAATAATTGATTTCTTAGTGAGTACCTTGATGGTGTAAAGAATAATAATTCATTTCATAATGAGTACCTTGATGGTGTAAAGAATAATAATTCATTTCGTAGTGAGGACCTCGGTGGTGTAAAGAATAATAATTGATTTCTTAGTGAGTACCTTGGTGGTGTGCAAAATAATAATTGATTTCTTAGTGAGTACCTCGGTGGTGTGCAGAATAATAATTTATTTCTTAGTGAGTACCTCGGTGGTGTGAAAAATAATAATTGATTTCTTAGTGAGTACCTTGCTGGTGTGAAGAATAATAATTGATTTCTTAGTGAGTACCTGGGTGGTGTGAAGAATAATAATTGATTTCTTAGTGAGTACCTCGGTGGTGTGAAGAATAATAATTGATTTCTTAGTTAGTACCTCGGTGGTGTGAAGAATAAAAATTGATTTCTTAGTGAGTACCTCGGTGGTGTGAAGAATAATAATTGATTTCTTAGTGAGAACCTTGGTGGTATAAAGAATAAAAATTGATTTCTTAGTGAGTACCTTGGTAGTGTGAATAATAATAATTGATTGCTTAGCGAGTCCCTTGGTGGTGTGAAGAATAATAATTGATTTCTTAGTGAGTACCTTGGTGGTGTGCAGAAAAATAATTCATTTCTTAGTGAGTACCTTGGTGGTGTGCAGAATAATAATTGATTTCTTAGTGAGTACCTCGGTGGTGTGAAGCATAATAATATATTTCTTAGTGTTTACCTCGTTGGTGTGCAGAATAATAATTCATTTCTTAGTGAGTACCTTGGTGGTGTGAATAATAATAATTGATTTCTTAGTGAGTACCTTGGTGGTGTGCAGAATAATAATTGATTTCTTAGTGAGTACCTTGGTGGTGTGAATAATAATAATTGATTTATTAGTAAGTACCTTGGTGGTGTTAATAATAATAATTGATTTCTTTGTAAGTACCTTGGTGGTGTGAATAATAATAATTGATTTCTTAGTAAGTACCTTTGTGGTGTGAATAATAATAATTGATTTCTTACTAAGTACCTTGGTGGTGTTAATAATAATAATTGATTTCTTAGTAAGTACCTTGGTTGTGTGAAGAATAATAATTGATAGAGGGTACAGAGCTGGTATTAATGGCTAATAATAATGCATTTACACTGTTACAGGAAGCCTGATTCAGATACCAGGAGAGACGAAAGCCAAACTATCTCGAGGAAGACTGACGAGCTTCAAGTCTGAGAAGGACTCGGTCAGACAGTGTTTCCTCTTCTCTAACCATCTGATACTTGCCACGAGGTAAACTAACCTTTTCATCTACCTAGTATGACTTTCNTGTAAAGAATAATAATTGATTTCTTAGTGAGTACCTTGGTAGTGTGAATAATAATAATTGATTGCTTAGCGAGTCCCTTGGTGGTGTGAATAATAATAATTGATTTCTTAGTGAGTACCTTGGTGGTGTGAATAATAATAATTGATTTCTTAGTGAGTACCTTGGTGGTGTGAAGAATAATAATTGATTTCTTAGTGAGTACCTTGGTGGTGTGAAGAATAATAATTGATTTCTTAGTGAGTACCTTGGTGGTGTGAAGAATAATAATTGATTTCTTAGTGAGTACCTTGGTGGTGTGAAGAATAATAATTGATTTCTTAGTGAGTACCTTGGTGGTGTGAAGAATAATAATTGATTTCTTAGTGAGTACCTTGGTGGTGTGAAGAATAATAATTGATTTCTTAGTGAGTACCTTGGTGGTGTGAAGAATAATAATTGATTTCTTAGTGAGTACCTTGGTGGTGTGAAGAATAATAATTGATTTCTTAGTGAGTACCTTGGTGGTGTGAAGAATAATAATTGATTTCTTAGTGAGTACCTTGGTGGTGTGAAGAATAATAATTGATTTCTTAGTGAGTACCTTGGTGGTGTGAAGAATAATAATTGATTTCTTAGTGAGTACCTTGGTGGTGTGAAGAATAATAATTGATTTCTTAGTGAGTACCTTGGTGGTGTGAAGAATAATAATTGATTTCTTAGTGAGTACCTTGGTGGTGTGAAGAATAATAATTGATTTCTTAGTGAGTACCTTGGTGGTGTGAAGAATAATAATTGATTTCTTAGTGAGTACCTTGGTGGTGTGAAGAATAATAATTGATTTCTTAGTGAGTACCTTGGTGGTGTGAAGAATAATAATTGATTTCTTAGTGAGTACCTTGGTGGTGTGAAGAATAATAATTGATTTCTTAGTGAGTACCTTGGTGGTGTGAAGAATAATAATTGATTTCTTAGTGAGTACCTTGGTGGTGTGAAGAATAATAATTGATTTCTTAGTGAGTACCTTGGTGGTGTGAAGAATAATAATTGATTTCTTAGTGAGTACCTTGGTGGTGTGAAGAATAATAATTGATTTCTTAGTGAGTACCTTGGTGGTGTGAAGAATAATAATTGATTTCTTAGTGAGTACCTTGGTGGTGTGAAGAATAATAATTGATTTCTTAGTGAGTACCTTGGTGGTGTGAAGAATAATAATTGATTTCTTAGTGAGTACCTTGGTGGTGTGAAGAATAATAATTGATTTCTTAGTGAGTACCTTGGTGGTGTGAAGAATAATAATTGATTTCTTAGTGAGTACCTTGGTGGTGTGAAGAATAATAATTGATTTCTTAGTGAGTACCTTGGTGGTGTGAAGAATAATAATTGATTTCTTAGTGAGAACCTTGGTGGTGTAAAGAATAATAATTGATTTCTTAGTAATTACCTCGGTGGTGTGAAAAATAATAATTGATTTCTTAGTGAGTACCTCGGTGGTGTGCAGAATAATAATTCATTTCTTAGTGAGTACCTTGGTGGTGAGAATAATAATAATTGATTTCTTAGTGAGTACCTTGGTGGTGTGCAGAATAATAATTCATTTCTTAGTGAGTACCTTGGTGGTGTAAAGAATAATAATTGATTTCTTAGTGAGTACCTTGGTGGTGTGAAGAATAATAATTGATTTCTTTGTGAGAACCTTGGTGGTGTAAAGAATAATAATTGATTTCTTAGTGATTACCTCGGTGGTGTAAAGAATAATAATTGATTTCTTAGTAAGTACCTCGGTGGTGTGAAGAATAATAATTGATTTCTTAGTGTGAACCTTGGTGGTGTAAAGAATAATAATTGATTTCTTAGTGATTACCTCGGTGGTGTGTTAGAGTGGTTACAGAGCTGGTTTTTAAAGGCAAATATTAATGCATTTACACTGTGTTACAGGAAGCCTGATTCAGATTCCAGGAGAGACGAAAGCCAAACTATCTCGAGGAAGACTGACGAGCTTTAAGTCTGAGAAGGACTCGGTCAGACAGTGTTTCCTCTTCTCTAACCATCTGATACTTGCCACGAGGTAAACTAACCTTTTCATCTACCTAGTATGACTTTCTTCTCTTTCTAATCTTACAACGTTAATTATGTTCCCTTTAATATATCACACTTGTTTTTAGTTACTCGGGAAACACTTAAAGTATATTTGCTGCCTTCAGCGACTTTATGAGTAGCGTGGGGTGATATAAACAATCGGTAAAAACCAAAAATTATAGGGTAGCCCCAAAAAAGCACCCCTTAAAATTAACGTGTTAAAGTTTAAGGGGATTAAAATATTTCTTAACCAAAATGCGTCATGAGGGGAGTAACAAATTAAAGAGTATTAATATATTCTATTTAGTTATCGTACTAAATCATCTCTGCACCAGACGTTCTTGAAATTCGCGTTTTTGGGCCTCCCTCAATTTTTAAAGTAATCAACAAAATCTTTCATTAATCATTGGTATAGGTAATTTGTAAAAAAAAAAAAAAAAAAAAAAAAAAAAACTACGACTTTTAATGTATTTAATATGTCGCATATTTCTAAGAAAAATGTCCCTCTCCCCCTCCCAAAATAACCTTAAAAATTTATAATGACCTATTTGTTACCCCCTCCCCTTCTTGTAGGTATTGAAAGCACATACTTGGCCAATTTATTCACAATTTTTTAGGTATTTGAAAGACTAGAGATGTCGTGGGGGAGGGGGGGCAGGGTTCTGAGGGAGACACTCGTGTCTAAAAGGTGAGAGAAGCAAGCGAGTGTTGGGAGTCAAGTAGCGACAGTGATCCGCCTCCCGCTCGTCCTGTGTGGGCCAGGCTGAGCTTTCATTTGATGCATTAAGACTCCTCCTCGCACTTGTTTATTGTCAGCGATATTCTCATACGAGTTACTCAACTCTCGACAAGCCAATTATCCACTTCACCCGAGAGTCGTGGAGCGACCCCGACTCTACAGATATCCACTTGGATAAACATTCGCCCTCTTACTTCACTTTTGTTTTAATTAAAATATTATAAACATTCTCCGCCGAATCTTTTCGCAGTTTGTACGTCGTAATTAACAAGCTTATATTTTAACGATAAAATTCATTATACTATTAACAAAAATCCTCCCTCCCCATTATAGACTTCTCATCAATATTCTTATCAGATATTTAATGTAAATATGTTTAAAAATCTAAATAGTCGACATCTTTAGGAGGAAAAAATTAAAAGTATTTTTTCTCTTAATATTTGAATGGTTGTTGTAAGAGTCTACAGTAAGAGCATACTCTAAAACATTTCATTGAAACTAGTTACACGAACACGAAATGTAGATATAGAAATAAAATAATAATAATAATACTTGGTATGGGGAATGTCAACTTAGATATTCCTTTGTGCTATTACATTACGAACTTATAATACATTGTAGTAAACACGACTTTGTCGAATAAATATACCTATAATAACGAATCGACGTTGTTTTGGAGATGCACTGTATAACTAAGTACTAAATTATAACTAAAAGTACCAACTGTAACTTAGTAATGATCTAATGCTAAGATTTATAACTCGATGTGAATCCAACTATATAACTGCGACCAATTCTCAGTAAGGAACTGTGATCGAGACGTAGAATTAGCACGTAGTAAGTTAAGCGCACGTTTGGCTGAGTGAGTTATATTTTTAAGAAATGCCGATGTTAAAATACCAAGAGCGTTCGCATGCCACACTTGCCGGCCGGTTTAAAAATAAATTCTTTACGACAATATTGAAACTGTCGTGAAGGCCGACAGGACGAGTAATGTGAGAGATAAGCGACGTCTCGCAGGATACAGCATCTTATACAATGGACCAGCCCCCGGTCGGGATAGAACCCTGTACCCGGGAGCTTACCTCCTGCGCATGACCCTGTACCCGGGAGCTTACCTTCTGCGCATGACCCTGTACCCGGGAGCTTACCTCCTGCACATGACCCTGTACCCGGGATCTTACCTCCTGCGCATGACCCTGTACCCGGGAGCTTACCTCCTGCGCATGACCCTGTATCTTAACTGGCTGCTTCTTGAACGGAGAGCACTATATAGTGCCTTCACACTCACTCTACCCGCTTAAATCTCACCCGTAATTCCAATATATCACTCCTTTTTGGATTCCACATCTTTAAAAAAAAGTCAGTTATATCCCTTTAATAAAGTCATGGCTTAAAAGAAGTGCGTCCCTGCGTGTCTCGTTAACCTGCGTCCTTAACTTCTCGAGGGATTCACAAGCCCGTCGAGTTAAAATACCGATGTAACAACTCTCACTAGTGTTTTTGTTGGGATATAAATATCCTCGAAAAACATCGGAAATCAAAATTTAAAATGAAAAACGAACCGAGCGGTTTTATGTAAATAATAATTAATATAAAAATTCCATTTTTGAAAACTGGTCTTATCTCAAAATTTGGAGAAGATTGAATGACGGGAAGTGGTTCAACATTGGGGTAATAGGTGTGCGATGAAACTTACAAAGCAAAATAATATAAGTCCAGTAAAAAGAGTCCAGTATGAAAAAATTGTAAACGGATTTGGATTTGATTTCAGGACGTCTGGAGGTCGACTTCACCTGGTGCCGGAGGTAGGGAAGCTGCCTCTGGCCGACGCCATCCTCATCGAGGACCCCTCGGAGAATGGCCTGAATGAAGACGATGGTAACCCTCCCGCCTGACCCAGTATTTCCTATTTTCTTTTTTCTCTTTTAGTCGAGTAGAAGTAGTGTTGTAGTGTAGGTCTAGATAGACATCTTCCACCGGTAGTTTCAAACCGTCGGCAAACGTCCAAACGTCGCGTCAAAAACGTCGCGTCGAAACCCAGTTTTACATAAGTTCTAATCTTAGTCGCACGGGATGAATTTTAAAAAAATCCAACAAATCTCCCAAAATCTCTATTTCGAATCATAAATGGACATTAGCCAACGTTTACTTGTTACCTAGTTAATGGTAAATGACGTGAAACAGGAAGCTATAGAATAGTTTGCAAACACGAGAAACGTTAAACAACGCCCACCACTTGCTTACTCCGGTCCCCTATTTTTAGGGTTTCGAGGTCGTCCTAGAAACCCTTATGCTTTTGGTAGTTCGTCCGTCCGTCCGTCGCAACTTGGAGTATATCTCCCAACCTACTGACGCTATTGACTTGAAATTTGGTATATAAGTTAAACTTTTTTGCCCAAAAACAGAAAACCTATTGCGAACTTTAACACTCCAAATTTCTGCGATCTGCGATCAATTGCGATCACCGCGCAATATTTTACATTTTTTGTAATTTTCAAGTTGGGTATCATTTCAAAGGTATTGAAATGTAGATTACAAATATGTATCGCATTTTCAAAATGGCGGCCATTTTACCCCCCAAAAAATNTTCAAAATTGGCGGCTATTTTACCCCTAAAAGAATTCAATAAGCGCATACCGAAGATAGTAAAGAATAATAATAATATATGCACATCTTGATTTTTAAAAGTTAACAATAGATGTTTTTGTTTTAAAAAATTTATAAATATAATTAATTTTTATGACCGAAGAAACCCTTTTAGTAACTTGCTGGCAAGTACTTGACGGGATTTTTTTTATATATAAAAAAAAAAACTCGATTCACAATATTCTAATATAAACTTATGTGTTTGTATACCCTTTACTTGTTTAATATTTCGAAGTTTTGTATTATGATTATATACGTAGTTAAAATATACTAAAACTAAGAGTTGTTGGGGAAATTTGATGCACGGCAAAGAAGGGCAGTTATAATAAGATATCTCAGAAAATAAGTAAATTTAATAGTCCAAGATCCGGTATAAGGAATATATACCCTCATCTGTTATTTAATTGCAATAAAGAATATATGATAGAGATTTTATAGATTGATACATCGCAAGTAGGTTGCCTAGCGAAATCGCGTACCGATGATGTTAAATAATAAACTGTTTATAACCTTCCCCTTACTTCAACTTCCCCGATGTGTTATTTATGAAAATCCAACATTAACCGAGAGAATTCACCCCAAGGAATTCAAAAAATAAGGGTTGCCTACTTTCCTCTCTGGACAACAATGGAGTTGCCAGGTATAAACAGGTGAGTAACGTAATTAATATACCCTCATCAGTTATTATATCGAGTTATATTTCAAATGAAAGGTAATTTTATTCCCAATCCAATAGTATTAGGTTGCCTTATCAAAAAGTTGGATGAATCCATGGTTGCCTAGATTTTAGATCTAAAATTTTAAATTTTAATTTAGAATTTAAGGCAATCTAATACGGTTGGATTGGGAATAATATTAACCCTCATTTGATATATGACTCGATAAAATAACTGATGAGGGTATATTAATTACGTTACTCACCTCTTTATGCCTGACAAGTCCATAGTTGTCCAGAGAGGAAAGTAGGGAATATTTATTTTTTGAATTCTTTAGGATTAATTCTCTCAGTTAATGTTCGATTTTCATAAATAACACATCGGGAAAGTTGAATTAAGGGGAAGGTAATAAACAGTTTATTATTTAACATCATCCGTACGCGATTTAGCTAGGCAACCTGCAAATAGGTTGCCTAGCTAAATCGCGTACCAATCTATAAATTCTATCTATTAATGTATCAATCTATAAATTCTCTATCATATATTCTTTATTGATATTAATTAAATAACAGATGAGGGTTTATATTCCTTATACCGGATCTCGAACTATAATAAGTCGAAGCCTGGAGAACAAAACGATAAATAAAACAAACAATATAAACACAAGCGAATTATTAAAATAAAAATTGGACTAAATTTCCGACTAGGTAATCAGGTCGTATACAAACCCTAATTATAAATTCAAATTCACCCACTTTCCCAAAGCACTTGTGTAACTCAATTGCTGATTAAAATGAGTTGTTAATGTAATTTAATAAATTATTAATAAAAGTTATTAATTAATATATTTGAAGGGAGCGATGTTTGTTGAGTAATGTTTAACCAGGCGGGACTTAGCAAGTCGAACTTACAGATCTTTTACTTAAAAAGCATAAAGCATCTGCTTATTAACTTGTTTATTTACAAATCGAGTAACACTTTCACAATTCTTCGTGCGATTAAAAATGAGGCCGATACAATTTTATTGGGATTTATTTTTAATACGACGTCAAAGTGTAATTTGTTTAGAACACGTTCAGGATGAACAAGCGTTCCAACTATCAAGTAACAAGTTTATTTTACTCTTCTCGTACTTTGCATTTTTTCTGTTTATTATTTTTTTTTTTTATTCTGTTCTGTTTGTAAGCATGAAAGTTTGAAATTTTACGTTTTTTTAAAAATTGGTTGTGACTTTTTTTAATTTGTTGTACATGCCCTTATTTGATTCGATCCCCGACGCTGCACTATTTTTCTGAATCCTACAACCGTGAAAGAATAACAAACCGTCGTAACAGAGCTAATATTAGTTTCTCGACGTGGTTTACTATGAACCACTTTGTTGAGCGATCTTGCCAGTAAGGTTTCAAGCGTCTTATTCGCTTGACAAATGCCTCACGTCCCAAATCAGTACACCCCATATTAGAAATAATAAATATACCAAACCGTAAAAAAATATAAAACATTATTAATTTTAATTTCAATAACACTATCAATCAAAGTGTTTATAATCACATTATTAATTTACAAAAAGAAATAATATATAAAACAACTGTTAATTAAATTATAAATAAAATTTGAAGCAAGAAACTTATATTATAATAAATAATAGTTATGTATAAATCAAAATACATTTAAAAACACAGAGGTAGTGAACAAAAAATAATAAATTAAAATTATTTTTAAAAGACGCATTTATAAACCATTCACTACAAAGGAGATGCTTTGTTTTATAAACTCACACTAATACAATTGAACGCAGTATAATTATAATACAAGTAGTGTCGACGCATACTGCAATAAAAATAGTTGAAAGAAAACTATGCGCAGAGCCCGAGAATATGCGCAGCGTAGAGGCAGAGCGACAGCCAGTGCAACAGGGTTCCGTTAGAGCGTGCTCTACTCAGCAGGGTTCCGTTTGAGCCTGCTCTACTCAGCAGGGTTCCGTTAGAGCCTGCTCTACTCAGCAGGGTTCCGTTAGAGCCTGCTCTACTCAGCAGGGTTCCGTTAGAGCCTGCTCTACTCAGCAGGGTTCCGTTAGAGCCTGCTCTACTCAGCAGGGTTCCGTTAGAGCCAGCTCTACTCTACAGATAAATCTTCCACGTTTAAAATTAAGGGGTTCGGAAATATCCTTTGTTATCCGTCACTGGTCGTGCTTAAAAATACCATTTTGAATTTCACTGCCGACATTTCTCACAAAATTAGCGGTTTATTTGCGAAAGCTAATAATTTGGTAAAACTAACGTGAGATCATTGTGCTGTGGAATTACATGATCCGTGCAAGTATTAGCTCTCAAGGTGATGGGGAGTGGGTCCAATGTCGCTTACAAGATTTGTCCTGGAGAAACATTTCAAGTTAATCGAAATTGTATTTTTATAACTTGATCGCTTGTTTATTTTAATAAATTAATCTTACTAATAAATAAACTTTTGAAAGGCCGGTGATTAGAAAGTTATGATAATTTACTGGAAAATCTAATCACAGAACCTTAAGCACACTTAATAGCGTTAAACCCTTTTTTAAATCATTTTTAATCATTGTGTTTCTTGTTTTATTTTCTTATTTTCTTGTTTGAATTCAACTTCCATCTTGTCGAATTTCTGTTTTCTATTTATTCGATTGATTAATTGTTGTGATGTTTTTTCTTTATCGGTGTGTTCACTCTGGATGATTTTTTTTTTCCTTTGTTTTATTTTGTGTGCTCGAGTATATAATATTACTTTGATAATTTTTATGCTAAACAAAACTTAAAGTTGTATACAATATTGACCTCGCTATACTGATTAAAGTAATACAAAAAATCTTCAATTTATTTATATAAATTATGTATATATAAGAGTAAGCATAAATTATTTTGGATTATTGTACAACTCGATGCAATAGAAGACAAAGTGAGGAGCCTCCCTGACTATCGGTCTGTTAAGTTCAGTTTTAAGGCTGAGTTTTGCGATATCTCGATCTCTCCGGTAAACATTAAATTTAGATCGTTATAAAGAAAATCATGGTACGGAAAACTGTTTAAGCGTTGTTTCGGCCGGAGGTAATGTTAATTCGACCTGGTTCTGATACAGTGCAAGCTACAGGTTTCCCGCCGGTAATGCTAACGAAGCCTGAAACCTTATCTCATAGTAGAATGGTTTGCATCCAACACTACAAACAACAATAAACACCAACACTAAATAAATAACATTTACAATTGTGAAAACTACGCTCTAAAATTTGAAATTAAGCCGGCATAAGAATTACTTGTAATCACTCAGAATAAAGTACGAGTATTTAAGCATTTTTAGTAAATGTAAAACAAAACATGTTTCATGTATTACTTGAGGATATAAAGTATAAAGGATTATAGATGGATAAGTGACGGCTGTTGGACACACGTGGGTAGTTCCGACTAAAAATCTAACCGATATACGGTTCACTAACAATTAGCTTACTACGTAAAAAAAGGTTTACTAAGAGTCAGTGGTGATTAAATTAAACTATATTATTTTTTGGAATGTGTGTAATTAGCATAATTGATATTCTGTTTGTTTGCATGGTTTGTTTTTAATTTTTTAAACCGACACAGATTCACAAACGGTAAATTTGGCATGTATCAAGCTCAATAGACAAATCTATAATCCGGCGTTATTTGTATTTTAATTAAATATCCCTTGAATAAGGGCACTTAAAAGTTTCTATGCAAGGTGGCTTTTTTGATCGATTAAGTTTTGCTATAATAGCACAGTTTAAAAATCAATTTAACGGTTTAAATGAGCAGGAACACCCGTCAAATGTTTTAAGAGTATTTTTAAATCTATTTTTTTCTCTCTCATATACGAAATAAATATAAATAAAGAAAAATAATTGTGACGACTCGAAAATTCGATTTTGACGGATTTACTTTTGAAGTCCCCGAGTCCAAAATAGTGATATTAAAAAATGTCTGTTTTTCGTCTGCAGACGCGTGGAGCCAAAACGGCAGAACCGATTTCGCCGAAAGATGGCAGAAAGGTTCAGAAATATCATACCCCAAGATGAAATCAACCAAAAACAGGCTGTAGTATATCGATTTAAAGGCTTAGAATCGAGAGTGTAGGGTTCTAAAGCAGAATAACGTTGCCACAATGATGTCGATGCACGAAAACATCGATATATCGAACCGAAAAACATGTGCGTGTAACATAAACATGGGGCCTCCAAAATGTTTGGCCAGGGTCCCGTCGAAGTTCTCTCAGGGCTTGTGTACTCGTATATGAGAAGTCAGTCTGAAATGTCTGGCACCGAGTATTTATTTTTCTTTTAAATTATCTATAATACATAGATTTAAATAACTAAGGAACATCCATCCCAAGTTTTAATATCTGGAACAACGAGAGTGTGTATCTGTGTGATCACATCGATGAAATGCCAAACGGTCTAGAGCTGAAACAACGAAACATAGACCTCGCTCCGCCCCGCTTATTTTAGTATATAATTAAATTAGCATGTACGGTAACGTTTAAAAATATCTAATTTTATCAACAATTGAAGATGAATTACAGTACTGGAAGTTCGCATGACGGCACCTTAGGTCGTAATGCAAGAGTTTGGCATTCGTTTCAAACTGATTACTAAAATGAGATTTCATTAAAACTAAGAGCGAAATCGATATCAAATCGGGAGAAAAAGTAAACAACAGATTACTTTGAGTGGCTTGATGTCGGCCGCGATCTGCTGTTCGCTCTAAATTGTCGCGTCGTTAATTTCGTCTATACGAACAAAACGTCGCCCACGTGTCTTTTATTTAAATACTCGGGAGAACCAAAGCGAGATCTAATGAGTAACGTTGTGTTTTCAGAATCCTCGATATGCTCGATGTCGAGTCACTCTAGCGGAGTCTCGGAGAGCAGCGGCGCGGGAGCGGCGAGCGGCGCTTTCCACAACAGGGATTTTAAACTCGTTTTGGAAGGCAAGGGCTGTTCTCAGCCTCTCACGGTGCATCTCGTCGCACCCACGGTCCAAGAGAAAGCGGCTTGGATCAGCGACATCAGCCAGGTAAACAGAAACATTCGTCTCCAGCCGTGCTCGTCTACGATAGAAATTTGAGAATTGCGACGAAGACAAAGGTCGTAAGAATCTCGAGTGAAACAAGCGACGATTTAAATAACTGTCCCCTTGAAACAGTTAACTCGCACCCAGGTGTCCCCACCTGACCCTGCTCGGATACCGAGATAACACGTGTTCATGTCTGTTGCAGTGCATGGACAATGTTCATTTCAACGACCTGCTGCACAGCACCATGTCCGACACGTCGTCCGTCACCATGCCGCAGTCCATCAAGAACGACCCCAAACTGTTCAAAGACGACGTGGACATCAGATTCAGCCGCACGCTCAACTCCTGCAAGGTAAGTCCGTACAGTCCGTCCGCTTCTTATTTAATCTCAAGGGCTCACATGTTGAAAAGTCTTATTGCTAAACTAGATGATTTAGGCCCACGACTTTTTTTATTACGGTAATCCGTTTCGGTAAAGGCCACAAACTACGACATCATAATGTTAACTAATTCGAACGATTTAAGTTTATCGAGCGAAGTTTGTTCTTTACATAAAATTATTTGTTATTTCTTTACATTTTAATTGAAAATACTGACTATAGAGTAGAAGTGAGTTGAGAGAGCGCAGTTATCGTAAGCCGGATACATATTATACGAGCGGCAACTGCGACTGAAATTCTCGCCGTAACTATCGGTTAATTGAAGTTTGTTTACAATGTTTTCGAGAGTGGAGACCTGAGAAGGTTTCCTTCTTCAAGAAAATGTCGTTTAAACAATTCCAAATTCATCTTTAACAATTTTTGAAAGCACTCAACTATCTCTAGTGATTTAGGTTGTATAAACCACCCTAAACCACCTCGACCAGTTTCTCATAATTTTTGTAAGCCCTTAAATTTTGTATTTATTTTTTTATTTTATATTTAAGTGCACCTGGCACCCGTTATTATTTTCTTGTGGAACGCCTGGCACCACCTGAACCAGTGTTATTTCCATTGCTGGACTTTGTCCCCCGGTGAAAGCACTTTACTCAGATCGCACTCTCTACCAACTCCTAAATTTAACAAATCAACTATGTAATTGTCAAAAGTATTTATTTAAGTCAAATTATATTATTTATTAATATAATCATTTATTGTTTGTTATTTTTCATTATAATTAATACAAATGAATTTTCATTATAAATTAATTTTGTTTAAATCGGTTATCAAATTGATAAAAAAAAAAATACATCCTGCCACTATTAACCTGTTTGTAGAAATAAAATAGACGGAGAGCACAAATCAAGTCGGTGACACAATTTAATCTGTCTTCCGTTTAAAATAATCGCCATATAAAAAATAAAAAGTTTAGAGTATTTCAACTGAGGTTAAGGCGGTTAAAGTAGGTAGACAAATCTAGAAACGTGATCTAAGAAAACGTGATCTTGGGCAATATTTAAAATCCATCGCAAATATATGCGTAATATGAAATTGAATTTCAATTGTTGTCAGGATCCAAAAATACAGGGAAATACTAAATATAAGACGTCTACATGAGACTGAGCTGCGGACGGTTTCAACCTGTCGTAACTGAAATCTAAATATTCTGACGACGCCAAATTAAAATAAATCGAATCGAAATTAGGTAAATCTATTTTATTACTACAAAAGGTTAATTTCGGCGTGTATACCCAGTAAGCTTTCGATCACGGTTCGCATTTGAATCTATCTACGGTCTGGTGTCTAGGCGGTAAACTGAGATATCTAAATTGCCGTACAAGCGTTTTCCACATCGCTTTTTGGATCGAGTCACCCTAACTGAATTCGGACGAAGGTACATGTTTAGGTGAGACAGGCGTAGGGATCGTTTGAAGTCGATACGACTCATCCGTTGATTTCTATAATCTTAGTTATTTCACGAAGCATCGAATAAAGTTGGATTCGACAGCGCTTAAATGTGGCCGACGACGGAAAGATTATAGTAAGACAGTACAAATTAAAAGTGACGGATATGAAAACGACTGGGCTTTTTAACAAATCCTGATGTATTTATATGATGAACAAATAAAAGCATAACTTGAGTCTGACCAAGGAATTACTTCTCTAGAAAGGTTCGTGCGAGTGCTCCAAGAAGAAGCGCTGTACTACGAAACTTGTCGTGAGTCCAATATCGCATTACTATGTACAGACCTCACAACATCGCACACTTACACCAACACTCGGAACAAACACGACACATACACAGTGTTACATCGGTGTAAATAGATGTTTATTTAAAAAGCATTGAAACGGGAAAATGATGTTGTTTATGTTGAAGGCTTGACCGAGGTATGTGTGGTGCGAGTAACGCTTCTCTAGTTAGCATATAAGTGTTCCTTATTTTAATATCGAATTGTTTTGTTTTTTATTTTTTGTTTCTTAAACTTACATAGATGTTTAGTTATAGATAAATTATCGAATCAGTTGAAAACAAAAAAAAAAAATCGAGTAAATATTTGTACATAGAGTAAATCGATAAAATGGTGCAAACGTTAATTCACTTTACATCGAAAATTAATGTTACTAATGGTAGCCCTTCCGACTAATTATCGTCGTGGTAAGCAATCAGTCGGAGGTCGATATACTCGTACGTAGATGAAATCCGCAGGAGTTATCCTTCACAGTGTGGTCGCGCGCCCCCAGCTAGACGGTTCCGGCATCCTTTACTAACACTCACAGAAAAATCCTCACACTAACACTAACAGGAACCTAATACTAATAATACTACAATTGAAAACAAATCCGACTTCCGGCGACTCTTAAGAGGTCCGAGAAAAAACCGCAGTACACCGACTCCCTTCTGGTAAACACTCACTTACTTACTCCTTGGCGCTACAGCCCATGTAGGGCTTGGGCCTGACCAATAATCTCCTCCTCTATCAAGGGCTGCTGTCCGCCAGCCCCTCACTCCCATCCTTCTCAGATCTACCTCCAACTCGACCTCCCATCTCAACCTGGGTCGGCCTCTATGCCTACTTCCACCTGGTTTTCCTCTCCATACCTTCTTGACTGCTCTGTCATCTTCTAGTCTTTCAAGATGCCCTGCCCATCTCAGTCTGGCTCTTTTGGCTTCGATTACCAGATCCGGCTCACCATAAAGGTCTGCTAACTCTCTGTTAGTTCTTATACGCAATTCATCATTGTCACAAACAGCACCGATGATTCTTCTTAATACTTTCCGTTCCAATCTTCGTAATAACACCTCGTCTCTTCGCGTCAGGGTCCAGGTCTCTGCTCCATACAGTACCACCGGTCTAACTACAGTTCTGTAGACTGTAGACGATCAATTTGGAGGTTCGGCTCACTGCCTTGCTTTTAAAAATATTTTGGAGGGCAAAATAGCTCCCATTTCCGGCAGCAATCCTTGCTTTTACTTCTACCTCCGTTGAGTTGTCCTCTGTGATCATGGCTCCAAAATATTTAAAGCTCCGACACCTTTCAAAAAATTTTGGCCGTTAATGGTGGTTTATAGAGGTGGTTCTGCTCTCCGTTGTCTGCTTGTCAATAGATATTTGGACTTGGCTATGTTTACCCTGAATCCCATCTCTGCTGCAAGTACGAATAGCCTTCCTCTAGTGCTTGGGTATTGCGGGCGATCATAGCAACATCTTCGGCGTATTCTAGGTCCTGTCGTAGTTTGTTAAAGATAGTTCCTCCTTGGTTTCCAGGTAACTGTCACATGATATCTTCCAGAGCTAAATTAAAGATGATAGTGGACAGAAACTCTCCCTGTCTAAGTCCTATCTTTATTTCGAAGAATTCCGATAGTGTCCATCCACTCTTACCTTGCTTATGGTTTTCGTAAGTGTCATTTTCACGACCCTGATGAGTTTTTCCTGACAGTCCCAGTTCTTTGAGTGCTTGGATAAGTTGTCCTCTTTTTACGCTATTATATGCTTGTTTAAAATCTATATAGAGCTGGTGTATATTTATGCCGTACTCATAGCACTTCTCCAGTATTTGCCTCTGCGCAAAGATTTGATCCGTTGTCGACCGGTTCTTTCTGAACCCACACTGGTAATCTCCTTAAAGGGTTTCCGCTGCTGGGTATAGTCATACCACCAGGACCTTAGTAAAAATTGTATACCCAACATCTAATAGTGAGATCCCTCTGTTGTTTTCACATACTGCCTTGTCGTTTATCAGTACAGGACAAATTATTCCTTGACTCGAGTCTCTCGGCATTTCCTCTTTCTCCCATATATCTGTTACCAACTTCACCATCATCTCTTCAAGTTTTGTCCAACCCTATTTCCATATTTCTGCTGGTAGACCGTTTTCTCCTGGAGCTTTGTTATTCTTCAGTTTTCTTATTTCCGTTGCCGTCGGAGTGGGCACTTCCTCTTCTCTGTCCTCCTCTTCTAAGTCTTCCTCCTCCTCGTTCTCTCCTTGTCCATATAACAGCTCCTCGAAGTATTCCGCCCATCTCTCAACTATTTACTTCCGGTCTCCTATCAAGTTACCTTCTATATCTTTAACAAAAACTGCTTTAGGTTGGAATCCCTTTCATTCATCTTTGGCTTTCTGGTAGAACTTCCTTACCTCTCCTGCTTCTCTGGCCTCCTCAAACATCTCTAACTTCCTCTTTTCAAATAGTCTTTTCTTCTCTCTACATTCCTTATTAGCAATTCTCCTCGTTCTCCTGTATTCTTCAACAGTCGCTCTTGTCCTTCTATCCAACATCTTCGCTCTTGACTTGTTCCTCTCCTCTATAACCTGAGTGCATTCTTCATCGTACCAGTCTTCCCTTTGTGGCCGTTTTCTCTTCGCTAGCACTTCTTCTACTGTTCTTTTTATTGCATCAGGTAGTCTAGTCCAATTATCGTTTATGCTCTTCTGTCCCCAACATTCTTCTACTACTGCTAGCTTTTCTTCAAGATCGGTCTGAAAATTCTGCATCACTTATAGGTTTCTTCTTAGTTTTTCTACATTCCATTCCTCTCTCACGGCAGCTTTTCCGCTCCGTACATTCGATATTCTCTGCCGGTATTTGATTCTTACTAAGAAGCGGTCGGAATCGCAGTCCGCTCTTCTACAGGTCTTGATACCCATTATATCAGATGCATGTCTGCTGCCTATCAAGACATGGTCCTTTTCGTTTGTCCTTCTGGTAATCACCCGAATAAAAAAGGGGCGGATGTTTTAATCTTTAAAGGGGTAAACGGGGAACGTAAACATAAACAGAAACGCAGTTTTCACACTGAAAAATGTGAAACGTTCCACCTTTTCTACGATTAATCGATCTAAAATTTCACGGTCGATTTCATTATTTTGAAATATTTAAACCGCAAGATAATAAATTCCAAAAGAGACAAACGGACGCAGAAACGATTACGAGGTTGTGGAAAAGAACAGGAAAGCGTGTGGGGGAATGTTTTTTTGGTTTTTATTTTGTTATACTTTGCATGATGTGAATGACATAACCAGGTACAGAGATATCTAAATGTTTTACTGAGTAAAGAATGGCTTTGTGCTCATTGAGAATGTTTCATGTCTATCTAATCACTGTTTTCTTCTTTTACATGTTTTATATAGATGTTATACTTAAGGCTATTATTTATTTATTTATTTATTTTTTATTCCGTTTTCTTTGTATAATTATTATTTAAGAGCGGCATAAATGTTTACATGTCAATTTATACTTGCTACCTTCTACTTAGTTCTAATTGTAATCGATTGCATATCGTTATTTTTATGTTAAAACTGATATTCAATCGATTACGTTATTTATAAATTGGTATTTAAGGACAAGTTTGACGAAATGTTTCCTTAATTCAGTGTTTTCCTGCATGAACCAACCTCGTCCAGCCCGTCATATCAACTATTTGACTTCTCAAAGAAATGATAATATTAATGTGACGTCATACACGCACTGATTAATCAGCTGATAATGACCGAGATATATCATATCATTACATCGTCACTGTTTTACTTTAATAATAAAACAGTGATCCCCAAATATCGTAAATATTATTCTTTACTAATTACAAGGCCTGAAATCAAAAGTACGGTTTTATACATCAACATAACTTCGGTGAGAGACCAACTATACTACAATATATTTTATTTTTAACCTAATTACATATAAAAATAAAAAATAAATAACCAAAAGATTGATTTTCGATACTTTGTTGACATATGTTGACAAATCCTCGGTATTACTAGCTTATATAATGAAGAAGTTGACAAATATCAGCTGATGACTCAGTGCGTAGTTTGACTCTTAGATGTCTAATTTGTCAACGTGTTGAACTGTGTGCGAGAATGTGTAACCAGAGCTATTTCATGTTAACCCTTAATAAAACTATTTTTAAATTTTCGGTAGTACTCATACTGCGGAACGTTCAAATTTTAATTTAAATCGAATTACAATCACTATTTATCCCTTGTAAATAGTAATTATAATTCGATTTAAATTAAAACTATTTTGTTGGTAAATATTATGTATAATGTTTTAAAAGGATTATATCGGCATCTTGATCTACCTTATATTTATATGAAATTGTTCAATCCTATGTGGCAATCTAAAAGAGTCCTTTAAGATAAGATACTTACCGGGAANGTTCTCAACATGTTGACATGTTCTCAACATGTTGACATGTTCTCAACATGTTGACATGTTCTCAACATGTTGACATGTTCTCAACATGTTGACATGTTCTCAACATGTTGACATGTTCTCAACATGTTGACATGTTCTCAACATGTTGACATGTTCTCAACATGTTGACATGTTCTCAACATGTTGACATGTTCTCAACATGTTGACATGTTCTCAACATGTTGACATGTTCTCAACATGTTGACATGTTCTCAACATGTTGACATGTTCTCAACATGTTGACATGTTCTCAACATGTTGACATGTTCTCAACATGTTGACATGTTCTCAACATGTTGACATGTTCTCAACATGTTGACATGTTCTCAACATGTTGACATGTTCTCAACATGTTGACATGTTCTCAACATGTTGACATGTTCTCAACATGTTGACATGTTCTCAACATGTTGACATGTTCTCAACATGTTGACATGTTCTCAACATGTTGACATGTTCTCAACATGTTGACATGTTCTCAACATGTTGACATGTTCTCAACATGTTGACATGTTCTCAACATGTTGACATGTTCTCAACATGTTGACATGTTCTCAACATGTTGACATGTTCTCAACATGTTGACATGTTCTCAACATGTTGACATGTTCTCAACATGTTGACATGTTCTCAACATGTTGACATGTTCTCAACATGTTGACATGTTCTCAACATGTTGACATGTTCTCAACATGTTGACATGTTCTCAACATGTTGACATGTTCTCAACATGTTGACATGTTCTCAACATGTTGACATGTTCTCAACATGTTGACATGTTCTCAACATGTTGACATGTTCTCAACATGTTGACATGTTCTCAACATGTTGACATGTTCTCAACATGTTGACATGTTCTCAACATGTTGACATGTTCTCAACATGTTGACATGTTCTCAACATGTTGACATGTTCTCAACATGTTGACATGTTCTCAACATGTTGACATGTTCTCAACATGTTGACATGTTCTCAACATGTTGACATGTTCTCAACATGTTGACATGTTCTCAACATGTTGACATGTTCTCAACATGTTGACATGTTCTCAACATGTTGACATGTTCTCAACATGTTGACATGTTCTCAACATGTTGACATGTTCTCAACATGTTGACATGTTCTCAACATGTTGACATGTTCTCAACATGTTGACATGTTCTCAACATGTTGACATGTTCTCAACATGTTGACATGTTCTCAACATGTTGACATGTTCTCAACATGTTGACATGTTCTCAACATGTTGACATGTTCTCAACATGTTGACATGTTCTCAACATGTTGAATTCAACCGGAATCTCGAATGCCAAATACGTTTATTGGTCAATTAAGTAATTTAAAAGTTAAAGTGGATCAATAAATTAAACAAAAAAAATCGAATCTTGCGACTTTATCAAACACTCATCATTTTCAAATAAAAACCTACAAAACCTCAGAATCAAAATGACCTGATTATGTCCAAGAAGCCGAAAGGAGACATTTACATATTTCGAAGACCATAAAAATTTGGAAAAAAAGAAAAGAATATTTAATACAAATTTTCAATGGGATTTCAATGACAACATTTGAATTTCGGGTTATAATTTTTTTTTTTTTTTTTTTTTTTTAAATTTACAATATTTGAGTTCACTAGAATGTTGGAAGGTTTCAAATATAAATGTGTTTTAAGCTCATGTAAGCGGGAGCAGGGCCGGCCCTGGGCAGGAGGAAGGTAACAAGTCGTGCTACCTTGGGGGGTTTGTTAAGTACTCGTCTTGATAATGCCATCTTTTGTTAAATATATCATTTCAAAATGTTTATTAAATTCGTTTAATTTTATATCATGGGCAATACTACTGAAAAGAATCGTCTGCAATTTTATCTACGGAGAGCGACCAACAGAGACCGAAATACTTGAACCGTCTCGTGCCTTGAGTCGGACCACCGAACCGATTACAAACTGACTTGTCATATCAGTATAAAGCCGTGTGATCGGAAAATTCGGATCCGTGCAAAGTCGGCATAGTTATCGGTCGATATTCGGTTCGAACATCGGAGTCATCTGTTCGCCTTGGAAGAGGTGGACATTTAATCGGTGGTTCCATCAATATGCCGGACCGATTATCCGTCTGTGGATATCATTAATTTGATTACAAACTTTACATCTCCCCAGCCACGTTACTCCTGTTTCTCATATTAAACGTCGATTAATTTTAACGGGGGTTTAATCACGATATAGTTGGGCCACGAGGATATTTGGCAAGTCAAACCACGTCATCAGCCGACTCGAGCGTTGTGGTCACCCGTCCGTCTCGTTTACTGTCACCGCATGAAAACCNTTTTTTTTTTTTTTTTTTTTTTTAAATTTACAATATTTGAGTTCACTAGAATGTTGGAAGGTTTCAAATATAAATGTGTTTTAAGCTCATGCAAGCGGGAGCAGGGCCGGCCCTGGGCAGGAGGAAGGTAACAAGTCGTGCTACCTTGGGGGGTTTGTTAAGTACTCGTCTTGATAATGCCATCTTTTGTTAAATATATCATTTCAAAATGTTTATTAAATTCGTTTAATTTTATATCATGGGCAATACTACTGAAAAGAATCGTCTGCAATTTTATCTACGGAGAGCGACCAACAGAGACCGAAATACTTGAACCGTCTCGTGCCTTGAGTCGGACCACCGAACCGATTACAAACTGACTTGTCATATCAGTATAAAGCCGTGTGATCGGAAAATTCGGATCCGTGCAAAGTCGGCATAGTTATCGGTCGATATTCGGTTCGAACATCGGAGTCATCTGTTCGCCTTGGAAGAGGTGGACATTTAATCGGTGGTTCCATCAATATGCCGGACCGATTATCCGTCTGTGGATATCATTAATTTGATTACAAACTTTACATCTCCCCAGCCACGTTACTCCTGTTTCTCATATTAAACGTCGATTAATTTTAACGGGGGTTTAATCACGATATAGTTGGGCCACGAGGATATTTGGCAAGTCAAACCACGTCATCAGCCGACTCGAGCGTTGTGGTCACCCGTCCGTCTCGTTTACTGTCACCGCATGAAAACCCAACTTGATCGGCTTATTCAGACGTAAAACACTTAAATCGCTTCTCACGCTCCTATTCGACGGAAGAGTCTAAAACTCGAATCGATCTGAAAATACAGTAGCTATAAGTTTCTCCGACACTTTTATCGTAAAAATATATATTTTTTTTTTTTTCTCCAAATTCAAGTAAAATTATTTCAAGATCAAATTTGTTCGACCCATCTGCGTCTGAGCAAAAAACAATCAAATTTTAAATTAACAGTGAAAAAAAGCGAAGCGGTTCGGCAGAAGCTTTACAGCCAAGGCAAAGGCTACAGAAAATACTTCTTTACTTATACTTAATAATATGTAATTATCTTGTAACATTTGTCAATTGAAATTATTAATAATTGCAAGATAAAAAGAACTTTTTATGTTCTACGCTTTTAAATTTTCTGTCGTAAATAATAAATTTGAAACCTGTCAAAATGAAGATTGTAAATATGGGATATGGCAAAACAAATTAAATAACTTGCGGATTTTTTCCGAACTAACTTTCCATACAGCAAAATTTGCTGAAAACGAATTAAATTCTGCTGAAAGATGGCTAAAAGCATGAAAATAATTCATCGTCATGGTTTTCTGAGCTATTCTAAAAGTTTCAAATGTTTAGCTACTCGGGAAGTTAGTTAGAAATCGGTTGCAAGATTTGTATTGGACAAACAAAAAAAGAAGAAAACGAGCTAATAAAAACGTAGTAAAAATAAATAAAACAACTCTATTAACGACGTATTAAATAATTGTATGTTTTGGGTTTTTTTTCATATCGATGTGAAAGCTATAAACATTAAATGTATCGTATAAAGAGATGAATGCTGTGAGTTATATCGGAGCTGGTTTGCTAAGTTGGTGCGTTGTTTGTAGGTGCCGAAGATCCGGTACGCGACGCCAGAGCGGCTCCTGGAGCGGCTGACGGACCTGCGGTTCCTCAGTATAGACTTCCTCAACACCTTCCTACTCACGTACCGAGTCTTCACTGACGGAGTCACCGTCCTAGAGGCGCTCAAGAAAGTCTTCTACGCCTCCGACCCGCCCGACTCCCAGGGCACCGACCCCTTCATGTAACCTTACTGCTATTCCTTTAGATATTCAACCATAACTATACAAATAACTTGTGGCTTTAACTGATATTGTGTGGTACCACTTCATATTTTTGACTGGAGTGGTTGGCAGAAAGTAACACCACAATGTTATATAAGAAAGTAACAACCACAATGTTATATAAGAAAGTAACACCACAATGTTATATAAGAAAGTGACACCACAATGTTATATAAGAAAGTAACACCACAATGATAATATTAAAACTCACAAACGCGTCTCCACATAATGTAATATCTTCAGTGTGTGAGTAAAATTTTTATGACAAACTAAGAGTACAAGGTGGGGGTAGACTAGGGCTGTGTGGGTAGAAGGATGACGGAAACAACAAGGGAAGGCATATGGAGTTGGTAAAGGTTTGGTTCGGGTAACATTTTTGTTTTTCGACTGAAGAATTTCTTATATCACTATAACTAAAATACCAAACGTTATTATTTTTTTTTTTTTTAATAAAAATTGTCAGTTTTACAAGAGAAGAGTCGTCGAGATAAGATTTTTCATTAAAACATGCTTTATTTGTCACAACATTATTAATTTTCTTGGGTAATTATTTGAATTTCCAAATTACTATAACATCCACTTTTATATATTTTTTTAGCGCGAGTGTAAAAGTTCATAATTATTTATGGAATATATGATCGGTTTCATTTATTTGACATGGTTGGCAAAACTAGATACGTTTACATGTTTTTGATGTTTTCTACAACTCTTACAACCGTGGAAGAGCTCGGGCCTCCTCTCTATCTCCTCACATTGAGACTCCGCAGATCCTCCTCAACGTCGTCCTACCATCTGTTTCCCGGTCGGCCTGGCTGTCTTCTGCCTTCAGACTTGATGCGATGGATCTTGCTGACAGCTCTTTCCCCCGGCATTCTCTCCACATGCCCTAGCCGTCTTAATCGTCCTCGCTTAATTTCTGTGACCAGGTTTGGCTCTTAATAAAGACTATAACATCTCCTGAGTTCGGATACTCCATTCATTATTTCTACAGACTGGTCCATATATCCTTCCAAGCATCTTTCTCTCCCGTGTGTCAAGTAAGGCTTCATCCCTTCTGGTCATCACCCATGTTTCCCATGCGTACATTACCACTGGCCTGAGAATTTTTCTCTATATTCGCTTTTTTAAATTTCAGCTTAGTAGCTTTGACTTAAGAAGGTGCGCTATAGAGAATTAAACTTTATTTCCTGCTTTTATTCTCTCCTTAACCTCAAGACTATTTTCATTGTTCTCAGTCAAGAGTGAGCCTAAATACTTGAAGCTTGAAACTTTCTCAAACCTGTACTCATCAATCTCTATAGCGTCTCTCGGTATTCCTCGGTTGCGGGTCATTTCCATGTACTCTGTCTTGCCTTCATTGATCCTTAGCCCAGATCTTTTAGATTCGTTTTGCAGAAGTTGGAAGGATGATTTCATATCTCCCTCTCTTGTTCTCGAAATATCCAGATCTTCAGCATATGCTGTGCACTGTACCATTCTGTTGAATAGCGTACCCCCCCCCCCC
>KZ651718.1:179024-205527 GCA_001010745.2 Gerris buenoi
TCGTATAGCTTCCGTTACGTTCAATAAGCCAGAAGCAAAATTGTTAATAAAAAGAACAAAAAGTATTTTTATAAAATTGCAAGATAAAAAGAACTTTTTATATAATACGTTTTTAAATTTTCTGTCATAAATCATAAATTTGAAACCTGTTAAAAATGAAGATTGTAAATATAGGACATGTCAAAACAAATAAAATAACTTGCGGATTTTTTCTGAACTAACTTTCCATACAGCGCAATTTGCTGAAAACGAATTAAATGTTGCTGAAATGTGGCTAAAAGTATTAAAATAATGCATTTTCATCGTGTTCTGAGCTATTCTAAAAGTTTCAAATGTCTAGCTACTCAGGAAGTTAGTTAAAAATCGATTGCAAGATTTGTACCGGACAAATAAACAAACAAGAAAGCAAGCTAATAAAAACGTAGTAAAATAAAAGTCCTGTTACATTCCAAATAAAATGCAATTTATCTACAAAAAAAAAAAAAACTTTCATTTGTCAATAATCAAAGAAACGAGTTTAATTAACAATTGAGACGATTATTGAGTCTTAAGATATTTCCCAGGAACCTGTAAAACAAACCTTGACAATCCGTCGTCTCCATGTTCTTAAAGCCTAGATGAGCAAAATAAGTCAACATTTCAATTTTCTTCTCTTCTCACAAGATGTTGAAGCCACTCCGAATCCGGCCCCTTGAGCCCCCAATGAGCCCATTTATAGATCGGGCCGGTCAGAGTAGAGCTAGCGAGTAAACAGGTACTAAGGTAACCCCCGCGAATATCTCAAGTTTTTTTAAAAAAAATAAATACTTCAGTTTTTAAATTTAAAAAAATAGAACTCTGTAATTAGTTGAACTGTCAAAATGCAGGTTAAAAGCTGTTTAAATATATAAAAATGCATTTAAAAGTATGTAAATTGTAAATAGCTTTTGCATGAAAATAAATATCAAAACAAATTTAGCATAAAAGTATTATTGAACATAGAAAATTCATAATGTTCAAATTGTTCCGTATTTGCTGCTCACATCAGACTCTCCATTCTGTCTGAAGGCTTCTCACATCAGAATGGACAGTCTTTATGAAGGCTGCACACATCAGTCTCTCCATTCTGTCTGAAGGCTGCTCACATCAGACTAGACAGTCTGTCTGAAGGCCGGTCACATCAGACTGGACAGTCTGTCTTAAGGCTGCTCAAATCAGACTATCCATTCTGTCTGAAGGCTGCTCACATCAGACTCTCCATTCTGTCTGAAGGCCGGTCACATCAGACTGGGTAGTCTGTCTGAAGGCTGCTAACATCAGAATGGACAGTCTTTATGAAGGCTGCACACATCAGACTCTCATTCTGTCTAAAGGCTGCTCACATCAGACTCTCCATTCTGTCTGAAGGCCTCTCACATCAGACTGGGCAGTCTGTCTGAAGGCCTCTCACATCAGACTAGGCAGTCTATCTGAAGGCCTCTCACATCAGACTAGGCAGTCTGTCTAAAGGCCNTACACTTTTCAAACTAGTTTGAAAAGCAAGTTTGATCAAAAGTTCGTCAAGTAAGTTTGATGCCCAGAGTACACCACATCAAGACATCCAACCACAAACTTCACCCACACACGGTCCAACTTACTTGACAAGCTAAGTTTGTCAAGAAAGTTTGATCGTGTATGGGGGCCTTAAAAATAGTATTCTTACTAATTTATTTTAAAATAAACTCGGGAAGGTAAATAAATAATATTAAAATTAATAAATATATATTTAATAAACACATACTAAAGTTTCACTGATAATTCTACCTTTTTGCAATGATGACTTGTTGAACTGTTTAACATCAGCACGCTGGAGGGGTTCAGCGGCAGGGAGGAGGGACAGTCCACCTTGCAGCTCTACGACCCGGATAGAAGAAGAAGCAGCACCTCGCCGAGGAGAACCAGCGGCGCGTCTTCAGTATCCGGTAACCAACCCGTCTTACTTAGAACTGTCTTACAACTGTACGCCCATCAATAAAAACATTAATATAGTGATTAAATTACACATTTCATTTTTACTTTTTGCTTCCGAGCTTACCGAAGGTAACGGAAGCTATGTGATCGTTCTTAAGAACCAACACATAGCTGGTTATGTCTCTGATTTCAAAAATTCCAAGACAAGAATCTGTTTCAGACATTAGGGAACATTTTCGGTTCCGTGTCTGTCTGTCGCTCAATTTTTGCGAACCACCATATCTTAAACATGCGCTCCAACATACATTATTTCACCTGGAGACGATAATGGCTTGTAAAAGCATAAAATCAATAAAGTTCGTGATTGGATGCGAGGAAGCTATGTGCCACATTAGTTGGCAGTCTTAAATAAATTGTCGCAACCGTTTAGGAGAAATAATTTTCTTATCACGTTCTCATAGTTTTTTTAGGGGTAGAAATTTAGAGGTAAAATTAATCTCTTGAGTTCACCTGATTTTTTTTTGTATCTGTTTGCCAAATTCCATCAAAATTTGCCAAAAAGTTAGGGCTGCATAGAGTGCAGACGTCAAACATATTTTAACATCCTTTTTTGGACTCGGGAGACCTAAAAACGTGTAAATCCATCCAAATCCCATAATCAAATTTTCTTAACAATACTTTCTCTTAATATTAACTACGTACATGAGAAAGTTTGAAACGTATAGTTAAAAAAAGTTTAACTCTGTTATCATTATCACTTGCGACAACATTCTTGTTTAGTTCTTTATTCTGCATCGCTTTACTAATTCACCAAGATATACCTACGCCAATATATTTAATAAATATTCTAGTTTAGTATACTTACAATTCGGAAATAAGGAAAGAGTTATCGAAGCGAACCCTAGGGGTGGAGCATCTGGACTCGTTACCTAGATTGAGGAATTCTGGTATAATCACTTAGTGGAGACTGGCTCCACCTAAGTTTAGGCAGAAGATACAAAGACGGCCAACTATCGCAAGGCTGCCTCGGATAGATATTTTTTATCAAATTTGGGTGTTCATCTTTAAATTTAAACCANGACACCATTACCTTTCCCGCTGTTTGAGCCATGGTCATTTGGACAAGTCGTACGATTTTCATGGGGATTCCTAATTCTTTCAGTGTTTCATACAGGTATTGCCGATTAAAACTGTTATTTGCTTTTATATAATCTAAGAAAAGAGTTCCATCTTTTCCTTCTATCATTGTCGTCCATGCTTTGAAACCTCTCTTTTCATCTCTTATTTCCATACATTCTCCGGATCTCCTTTCTTTCCGCCATCTCTTCTATTTCCCTTACTTTCTAGGTTTCTCTTTCCATTTTCTTTTTTCTTCAAATGTGGGAGGCTCTTGTGCCGCTCTAAAGTCTTGCGGATTTCTCCTACTTCCCTCTGTAACATCTTTATCCTTGCTGCATTTCTGAGATCAATGGCATCTTTACATTATTGATCATGATACCACGGTTCTCGCTTCTCCGATCTCCTCCACCCTATTTCTTCCAGCTGATGTGTTGATGGCTTCTTTTATTCGGGTCCAGTGTTTTTGATGTTTACCTTTAGATATTTTCTGCCAAGATTTCTAGTGTTCTGCAATGCGTGTACTTATTTCCACCCTTACAGGTCACGCATATCAGTTTACACATCATAATGTGTTCTTGTGTCCCCCCGTGTTACTTTCTACCAACCTCTCTAGTCATAATCAATAACTGTACACTTTTACCACTATCATCTTATAACCTTGTGCAATATTGTTTATTAAAAATATTCATTAATAATGAACTTGTAAAGGCCCCCATACACTTTTCAAACTAGTTTGAAAAGCAAGTTTGATCAAAAGTTTGTCAAATAAGTTTGATGCCCACTCTACACCACATCAAGCCATCAAGCTCACAAACTTCACCCACACCCGGTCCAACTTACTTGTCAAGCTGGCTTGACAAGCNCTCTCACATCAGACTAGGCAGTCTGTCTGAAGGCCTCTCACATCAGACTAGGCAGTCTGTCTGAAGGCCTCTCACATCAGACTAGGCAGTCTGTCTGAAGGCCTCTCACATCAGACTAGGCAGTCTGTCTGAAGGCCTCTCACATCAGACTAGGCAGTCTGTCTGAAGGCCTCTCACATCAGACTAGGCAGTCTGTCTGAAGGCCTCTCACATCAGACTAGGCAGTCTGTCTGAAGGCCTCTCACATCAGACTAGGCAGTCTGTCTGAAGGCCTCTCACATCAGACTAGGCAGTCTGTCTGAAGGCCTCTCACATCAGACTAGGCAGTCTGTCTGAAGGCCTCTCACATCAGACTAGGCAGTCTGTCTGAAGGCCTCTCACATCAGACTAGGCAGTCTGTCTGAAGGCCTCTCACATCAGACTAGGCAGTCTGTCTGAAGGCCTCTCACATCAGACTAGGCAGTCTGTCTGAAGGCCTCTCACATCAGACTAGGCAGTCTGTCTGAAGGCCTCTCACATCAGACTAGGCAGTCTGTCTGAAGGCCTCTCACATCAGACTAGGCAGTCTGTCTGAAGGCCTCTCACATCAGACTAGGCAGTCTGTCTGAAGGCCTCTCACATCAGACTAGGCAGTCTGTCTGAAGGCCTCTCACATCAGACTAGGCAGTCTGTCTGAAGGCTTCTCACATCACACTAGGCAGTCTATCTGAAGGCTTCTCACATCAGACTAGGCAGTCTATCAGAAGGCTGGACTCACCGATTGTGATTGTGCATATTCTAGTCAGCCTGTAAGTTACAACTGTGCAGAGGGCCAGAATATAAAGACGCTTAGGAGACTGGCGTTCACAGAAGGACTATTCAGTTTGACAGGCCTGGAATATTGTGTGCACCTAATGAATAATAAAAATTTAAACCAGAAAAAAATGTAGACAGTGTTAGAATGGCAAATTCACCTGAAACAATTAAATTTATTTTTTACGATTTAACTGTTTACTTTTCCTCACTACCTATAGTAGGTAAAGTATTGTTTTCACCATTTTATTTATTTTTTTTATTTTCTCCTTCCAACAGGATACTGTTCTGAAACGAGCGAAAGGGACAGAAGCCACAGCTACGACATGCAAGCATTTCCAAAAGGACACTGGAGGACCAGTATGCGAAAATGTAAGTACTCCGACAAATTTAGCATCTTCAGACCAGTAAAACGAATCGTTTCAAATTATCAGATTAACTTTAAATACAAGAGTCTTCCCTCAGCTCTTTAGTTTTTTCTTATCAGTGATGTAATATAGATAAATCTAATATGCTCGGTGTCAATACTTTTTTATGTAAATGTGATGCTGCTACCGTAACACTCAAAAGTAACCGTAAGGCTCAAAAGAGTGGAAAAGGTCAGAAAAAATTCTATTTAACCGTATTTTGAGAGTTCTGTTGTTCAAGTGTGACTCGAACCTTGGAATGTAATGGTCTTTTATATGCAAATTTCAAAGGTTTGGATTTAATATTGTTTTGCAGTCGACGAGGAGCAGACACTGAGTCAGATTAAGGAGGGGACCAAGGAGCCGACAATCAAAGAGGTGAAGAGGAAAGTGAGCATCAGGGTGGAGCAGCCGGACACCTCCCTGCTCACTATACCGGACACCTCTCTACAGGGCTCCTCTAGTGCGGACACGCTCACAGGTACCCCTCGCCATGTTCCACTAATCACAGAGCGTCTTGTAACATATCAGTACAAGTCTGATAAATTCATTACCTTCGGAGCAACGAGGACAAAGTACCTCAGTTAACTGACAAAAACAGAATACTTGTCGTCAAAAGCTTTAATTATAATTATTAACTGCAAGATAAAAAAGAAACTTTTTATTTACTAAGTTCTTAAATTTTCTGTCATTAATCATAAATTTGAAACCTGTCAAAATGAAGATTGTAAATATTAGATCGGCCAACNTTATAGTATATTTTTTAAATAATCCTAATGGATAACGAGAGGCGAGGTTTTGGAATTAATGTATATTTACCTTCAGCATGACCAAGTTTAAAAGTAAAAATGTGCACTATCCTAACTTAGCTAACAAATTCATGATACGGTGAAATAAAAATAAAATTAATTATGGATGGAATTACTTCTAAAACCTTTTAAGTCTAATTTTCTGTTTAATCGCAGTATCTTCATGTAGTTGGGTTTTCACATTGTGATAACAGTCTTTCGATAATAAATTGACTAAACACTTTGTAAACTATAGATATTCAAATTGAAGAAGTGTATTTTTTTCTACAGCTTCAAAAAAGGTTCTTTCATGATTCCTATAAAATTATTGTTTTGAGATTTGAAGGGTTTTTAGAAATACACCATCTATATTAAATATGTTTATAAGTACATTATGTTAAGGTATAAAAGGATATTTTATTTTTTTATTTTTGTTTTCTTAGAGTAAAATATAAACGAAGTTAGTTGTATTGATCAATATGTAGAGTAATATATAAATGAAGTAAGTTGATGAAGATTTAAAGTTATATCTAAATAAATTGAGTTGTATTGATCAAGATGTTGTGACTCACTGAATAAAACTCATGGAGCCTAATATAGTACCAAAGAAGATTAATAGTCAAGTGAGCATAGAATAACAACTTGGAGAGAAGTAAATAACATTTGTTTATTGGTGCCATGATGACTTTTCAAAATAGTCCAGATTGTGTACAAGTTAGTCTTTCGGTTTTAAGAATATGTGGTCGGCTGAGTTAATCTGCTGGATATAGCTTGAATATAAGCATTTAATAAAACCGGTGGAAAGCGGCCATGTCCCGCCATTATGGTGTGCAAAGTAATTTTCATAATCCTGATGACAGAATTAGATAGAAGACCTAAAATCAAGTTAATGTTGGTTTGTCTCTTTATATATTGAAAGTAGAGTAACAAGGCCAGGCCTAGAGAATAGACCTCATTGCCAACCCCTGAGCTCACACCCAACCATCTCAGACTTCCCTCGAATTTCCTGCTTTGGGTTACAAAGGAGAGAACGTCATGCCACTTTAGAAATATCTTGGGACAAGCTCCTCTTCCTTCATTTCCCCTGCTCCTATTACACGAAAGCGCAGTCTGCCTTCATCCGTTACACGCTAAAAGAACTAGGCCACCTCCTCTTCATCCACTAACACTGGACAGGTGGTCGCCTTCAATTTTATAATAGTTCCAGATGTCTTGAGCTAGCAGTGTCCAGTTATGACTCCAACCGTATTTCTAGGGTTGGGTCTACTCAGTCCCATGAGCCATCCAGTTTTCCTTTTGCCTTGATCTGGCAGGAGCAATATTGTCTGGCTGCAAACTTCCGCTCCTCTCCATCCTTGCTTCTTCCCAGATCCATGCCTTGATGGTGACCTTGCCTGTCCTCTGAACCAATCGATGGTGGGTTCCGGTCCGAAAAATGCCATGGAAGCTCCTATCTTAGCCACTTCATCTGCTATCTCATTCTCAGGAATCCCCATATGCCCTGGGACCCAAAGCAGTGTGACCTCTTTTCTCTCTGCCAGTAGCTCTAATGCCTCTTGGCACTCAAGATAGTCCTTCACCAGTGCTGACTCCACACTTTGGGTGCAACGTGCTTGAAGTGCTGCCTGACTGTCCCAATATATTGCTACCTTTAGTGATGGATGTTCCAACCATCACCTCTGGTTTTCTTGCCACCTTTTGGATGGCGTAGATTTCTGCTTGAAACACTGTGGTGAGTGTGCCTAGTGGGAAGCTCTCTTGGGTGCCGAACCTTTCTAGGGACAGTCCCTGCCCTGACATACCTTTATCATTTTTAGAGCCATCAGTGAATGCCACTAGAGTCTCCCAGTCAAATTTAATTTAGCCTAATTCCTACCTGGCCCGTGATGGGATTTCTACCTTGTATTTTCTCTTCAGCTTTAGCTTATATTATATTCCTTTCTTTCGAGTTCCTATGATCGGGATCTTGTATTTGGCCAGCCTTAGTAAATCCAAGTGTCCCATAATGAATTCTGGGCCTAATAACTGCTGTGTACAGACATTTGAGAATATTTGGGGACAGTCCCTATGTCTTTCCCACTGTTCGACTAAATTGCCAGAAGGTAATAGTTGCTTGCTTTTTCTACTGCCTTGCCTAAATGTAATTTCTAGGATAGCTTAGAGTCAACGGTTACTTCTAGGTATTTCACCTTTTTCGCCAATGTGAGGTCCTGACCAAATTGTTTTGGAGCTTAGAAAGCCACAAGTTTCTTCTTTCTAGTGAAGACAATCATCTCAGTTTTCGATGGGTTGACTGAAAGTCCTGCATCCTTACACCACTTTTTAACAATTCTACGATCTAGTTTCATCTTCTCATTAAATATTACTCCAAATCAAAGTAGTCACCTATCAAGTGACAAACTAACTCGGTTTAATAATTAATTTTGTACTCAGGATTATAAAAATCACTTTGAACATAATTGGCGGGACATGGCTGCTCTACTGGTTCAATTCCTAAAGGCACAAAAATATTAATTTGCCCACAAAATTCTAGCTTGATGTTAGTCACACACTTTTATCTCCTCGACTATAATAATCGCTATATTAGTCTTATAATGAACAGTTCGGATCTTTGAGTTTTTTTCAGTAATGAGTTCATAAATATCTAAATTATGATTTAATAAAGTATTATAAATAAATAAGATGAATTTTTAACAATCGATTTAAACAAATTAATCTAAAGGAAGAAATTAAAATGTAGATGATAGTAGATAAGAGTGGATAAATTACTACTGGTAGTTAGTATTAGTTGAAATTCGAAGCAGTATATTAAAGCTACATTAAAGGTGTAGTTAAGTAAGCACTGTACTACCAGTAAAGAAGCGTGACTTAAGCGAAGCATGCCGTAGTTAAGCAGTAATTGAGCAAACTGCAACAATTTATATGAAGAACATAAATTCCATCAACTCAGCTTATTATCAATAGATCACAAACATGTACATTAATCGGATCTACACGAATAATCGAAGCGATCTAAAAAAAACAATGTTAACACTATTTCTACAAATACAGGGGAATTTTTACACAATATATTTTGACAAAAATTAATGTCCGGGATTTTTTTCCTTTTTTTATTGCCGATTATTCAGATAGATTATTAGGTAAACACTATTTTTAAATTAGGGACTTTTCGCTCTAATTATTATAACCGATCCTTTTAGTGTGTAACCCCTCTTAAATGAGTATAACCTTGCAATGCAAACCGTCGGCGTAAAAAGAAAGCTGTCAGTTGCACGCACCGAGGATGATTCTACAGTGATTTACAGATAAATCCTTGGTATGTGTGAAAACCTTAAGTATAACACTATCCTGTCCCACCCCAAACCTTTGATAAAAAGGACTAGTAACATTTTGATTATAAGGACCGTAATCGATAGAATTATCAGTTTAAGTGTCAAGTAATGACAAGGGCAGTCTGTAGAACAAAATTCATAGACTTAAGGATAAAGATCCTGCCGGCAAACTTCCTGTAAATGAATAATGGCGCTGTTTTTGGGTTCCTTTATATTATTATTTTTGCAGAACCATTTTTAGGAGTATATTGGTCTAGCAATTTTGGGTATTTAATTACTATTTTCCCGATCTATTTTTAAATAAAATTGTATGAAATGTCGTTTACAACATCGTACCCTCGTGCTACATAATTTATTAAATTCAAATTTTAATTAGAAATCACTACGAAGTTTTTTCACATAGATACATCATTCTACCACCACTCTCAATTCTCCACAGTTCAAATACCTACTATTTATCATTAAAACGACTACTTCCTCACTATAATAGTTTTGAATAATTCACCTTATGAAATATAATGACATTTACACTTGACAAGGTTTCTATGCAGAGTTTGCTTTTAGCTTGTTTGTATGGCTTGACTTTAGTTTGCTTGTTTGTGGTGACTCTATTCTAGACAACACAGTGATTAGTGCCCCTTCGTCACCAGGCACTCAGAGCACCTCGACGCTAGTTCCCGGGGCAGATTCCGACGGCTCGGCCGAGTCTTCCACCCAGCCCGGCACCTCGGTGCAGACCAAGGAGAAGACCATCATGGTAGACCAGTCCACCACCACCAACACCGCTCCGCAGCCGACCAAGGATTCAGACAGGTCCGTAGTACTAAGTAATACTACAAAACAACTCCGCATCCAATTCATCACTTTCTCTTATAAAGAGAAAGTATTGTGATGGCGTGAAAATTCCATTTAGATAGTTTTATGGATTTACGCGTTTTTAGGTCCCCTGAGTCCACACAATTGGTTTTAAAAAATGTTTGTCGTCTGTAAAAACCCTGGCTTCACTAAAAAAAAACCGTAACGAAGGGGAATAAGTCCGACGTTTCGCTCCCACTGCTGGAAGCATCTTCAGGGGTGTGGTGCATCGTGATGTTGACTCGAAGCAAACAGAGGATGTACTAACGACTGGAGAGAAGAACGGCGAAATCGCCGATACTTCCAGCAGTGGGAGCGAAACGTCGGACTTCATCCCCTTCGTGAAGCGGATTTCACCGGAAAACCAAGCTGTTTATTATGAGTCTACCCGCGGGAGCCTACGCACCAAGTTAAGATATGATGTTGTCTGTAGGTTAAGTTCAGAGAGGAAAGGAGGAAGCTGCAAAAGAAAAAGCCTGGACGGGAACAGAAAGGAAGGAGAAGACTGGGTGGAAGACCTCCCGCTGCCCAGCCACAACAGCAGCCGCTCCGCTTCCATCGTCAGCACCCAGGTATGTAACTTCCATCGTCAGCACCCAAGTATGTAACTTCCATCTTCAGCACCCAGGTATGTAACTTCCATCGTCAGCACCCAGGTATGTAACTTCCATGTCTTCCTATCAACAACTCGATGCTTCATGTATATGGGGCATCACGTATAGAAATGAAAAAAAAAACTGTCACTTATAATTAAAGTCTTTTCTCTAAATTGATCAAAAAAATGCACCAAGTATGGAAACATCTCCATTTCATAAGTTTTCTCTTTTTACATTTTCCATCTTCAGTCCTCTATTTTGAGACACAGCTGTATATACAGGGTGACCCAGTTTTAATGGGACATAAAAGAAATCCTGATTCTATGGCCCTAGATGAACAGAAAAAATGTGTGAAAAAATGAATGAAAAAGAAAATATGTGCCTTATGCAAATCTTAATAGTTTTCAAGATATCTCGTTAAATCGTTTTTTTCGATACATTGTTTTTTTCTCAAATAAAATGCGTAATAACTCAAAAACAATCAAAGTTATAGAGTTGTAGTTTTTACCTTAAGAAAGAGCATTAAATTTTCATTAGAATTACTTACAATATAACCTACGACTTAAATTTTAAAAANGAGTAGCCCAGGGCGCTATTCACTTAAAGTCCGGGCCTGGACCCTCTTGAGTAGGTGGCCGGAGGGACCAGCCCCGGGGGTAAAACACATTAATGTGGAAAAAAACAAGTTTAAAATATGTCTATTGACCTAACCTTCCTCACAAGACATTAACATTTGAACTGCAGCCTCAAGAGAGAGCTTCCAACTAACTGTGAATCTTTAAAGGAAACATACAGACTCTGTAGTAAGACCTCCTGTGCCTCGTCTGGATGCAGGTTGCAGGTAGAGGGGGCACTCAAACCTTGCCAAGTAGTAAACAATACTTCCATGTCGATTTCCCACAGTTATTCTAACCCTGATAAGTCCACCTTAGCTTCAAAGACATAACAGTCGGTTATGTCATAGAGCTAGAAAGAGATACAAGGGACCGTTCCTCTAATAGGTCGATAACCAGATGGAATTAAAGGTTTAACAGCTTAAATGTGGTCGTATTACTGGAAACATTTTTATGGTATTGTATTTGATGTTTTATACGTTATTGGGTTGTTGCAGAGTTACTACACGACAGGAAGACGTTCGTGTGCGGGGGACGGAGAGAACTCGCAGCGAGCGAGCTTCCAACACGAAACTGCCCAGAACTCGAGCAAAGTCGGCGTGGTCATAACTTCCTTCAGGCAGTCACAGAGAAGGTAACCCAACTAAACACATCACTAAATACATCATACTTCACATCGCTTAGTAGTCCGTATCTTAGATCTCATACTCATGGGTGTGTAGAACATCATATCGTTTGTAATTAGTTACAGAAATGTAGGACTCCTGCGATATCTAGAATTATTAGCTCGGCCGTCGAAATCTTCCCTATAGAATTAGTTATATAACAGTTAATATTACGGGGTAAATTAATCGGAGCCTGCTAAGTTTAAATTTCAAAGAAGAATTCATTTAGAAGCTGTCAAAAATAAAAACATTTATTTGTACCTAGGTAACGAATTAGAAAGTATTATTATCTAGAATGTATAATTATCTTCGTCACTCCTGTATTGTAACTACAAGTCCACAAAATACCTCTTCAATTAGAATGTATTAATTCAAAAAGCGAAGTAAAGTCCTCACAACACCAGGTTGACCGACCGGAAAATTCAATATTATTAATAAGAATTTCTATCTCGACTTGGTCAAGTTTATTATAAACTCAATACAGATAAGGATTGAATTATAATCATAATTTCGATTAAAGTCCTCAAACAAATTATTTAAAATAAAAATAGATTCTTAATATCTGTACACCAGAAGTGAATTTTAAATTGTAATCAAAATTTAGCAATTTCAAAAAAATATCAAAATGTAGCTGTAAATGCCCTTCTTTAAAATTCACTGACTAGTATCTCTTTATTAAGAAACAGATTCAACTCTTTGTTAACAAAATTGGTCCTACGATAATTTCCCACACGAGAAAAGATGGAAACAGTTTATGTTTATAAAAGGAGTTTTAATTATATAGAGAGTTTTTATTAATCTAATTAAATATTTTTTTAAAAAAAGAAGGCTGCTCCAAGGGTAGAAATAAATTACATGTGCGATCAAATAAATTAAACATTTTAACATGTAGTTTCACCAATATATACCTATTTATTTATTTTTTTAATTTATGTAAAAAATATATGAAACAGGTTAAAACAAATTTTTTAATACTAATTTAAAAATAAATAAATAATTTATGTAATTCTGGTCGGTCGGCTTTTACATCATGTACACATATTTTAATAAGAAGTTTTACGTATACGATGTAAAAATAAATATAATTTTGTAAACAGGTTCAAGACTCCATTAGCCAACTTTCATATAATTATCCTTACATCATAATCAAAACAGTAAAAACAATACGAGCTTAAATTAAACTCGGTAGTTTTTGTGAAATTTGAGTCGAACAAACAAATATTTTTAAAATTGGAAAAAGTCTGCTAAATATCAAATATATGTCAGTAATCAACTGGGAAAGGTAACTAACTACCTGAAAAGACCACTTTTATATTTTCCAAGATAAGAGCACATAATGCCCGAACACACCGCTAGTTTGCGCCACGAGTTCACGTCACCACTTATTTGTCGACCTTGCAAACACTTGGGAAGCCTGTAGTTCCCCTTCCACACAGATTACTAATAAACTAAGAATCCCTTACAACAGACACAAGTGGTCTCTCCTAGGAGCCCCACAGTCAGAAGGATAAAATGTCCACTTAACAGCAATTATGCACTCACTTCATACAGTGGTTACTTAACAGGTTACTTTAACAGGTTAACAGTATTCACACATTTCATTACTTTTTTAATGTACTAATAACCGGGTAATAAAAAGAATTTAATGAATTTTCCATAACATAATTGCTTCCAGGATTACCATAAATTCTGTGTAAACATATTATCTATGTGTGCTCACATAGATAATATGTGAAAGTTTTCTAAACAAACTATCAGCCTACATGAAACCCAGAATAATAATAATACAAAATAGCTTTCTATCCGATAAATGTTTCATACATTTGCCAAATCGAATTAAATTTCAGCTATATTTATTTAGTGAATAGTTGGGAAATAAAATGGTTAACCTACTACTCGAAAATCAAATAAATATTTTACATTAAAATTAGTTATTAAAATAGTTTTGTGAGGGCCACTTGATGCTCTGTTGATTTTACTTTTCCTGTAGTGAAAGATAACAGGTTAAGTATGTGGGAGAATGTTTCTAGAAATCAGGGTGAAAAAAATTGGTTTTGCCATTTTTTCTATAGTGACTTAGTTAGTACGTGTAGAGTTGCCTAGATAAAATTAATATTAAATAGAATCCACTCCTAAAAACCTTAAGGATCAAAACACACATTAAAGAGTTATCGATATAAGTGTAAGTGTTTTCACTCCCACCTGAGGGGTGTGAAGGCGGTACCTATTCTCTGGGTCGCGACCAAATTAACCAACATAATATGTTACATTTTTAACAAAATTTAACATTAAATTGTTTTATAAACAATTTAACTTGTTACAATATTTGAAAATACGAAGTCTAATGTTGCAGCGAGCATTCTATTTACAGATAATATCTGCAAATGAAGTACTAAGACTTCAATCACCTAACTCTTAAGTGGTTTTATATACATATTTATATTAAGGGCAGACCAGTACTGTTCTACCAGTACTGTTCTACCAGTACTGTTCCACTAGTACTGGTAGACCAATATACACTCTGAGATATCGTCAAAAAATTATCTTAATAAACAACTTGGGTTTCCGATGGAGCTTCATTGGAAACTCATCATTTCCGATGAAGCTGAAGATGCTTCCACTACTGGAAGCATCTTCAGGGTTGTGGGGCATCGAGATGTTGACACGAAGAAGAAAGAGCGGAAGACTCATCTTCCCATTTATTGAAGGTGCGACGGATGAGATACGCAGGATTCTCCGAAAACACGATGTCTGGAGCACATAACGCTCACATGACCATCAAAAGCCTCCTGAAATCGCCAAAAGACCATCTTTATCTCAAGACTTGTGGTGCATAAGAAATCCCTTGCAGTTGCGGCAAAACCTAATTAACCTTATTATCTCAACAGGCCTAAAAGAACACGTGAGAGCAGTGAAAAAAGCGATCACAGATCAGCAGTAGCTCAGCATTCCGACGAAACAGAACATCTTATCAAGTTTGAGGACATCCGGGGCATCTGTCAACAGGTATCACAACAGGGTGGTGAGAGAAGCTATTGAGATGGAATAACAAGAACTTTAACAGAGAGGATGGTTTCACCCTCGGACCTGGAAACCTCTCATCAGTACCTGCACCAAGCAGAATGCAGGAGTCGACGCCTCAGTCACTTCCCGACTTATTGCATCACCCACCAGACACTGCAACACCGATGAAGGCAGCATTTGCCTGACTGAGAGCATTATTCCGACAAAAGATCACCGACGAAGGTAGCGCCTGCCTGATTCGGACTAATTGCATCATCCCGACAAAGGAACGCCACCGATGGCAGCACTTGCCGGACTGCATCATCTGGACGTAGGATTACTCCTAGTAAAGAAACCCCCGGGGAATCCAGGTGCAATATAAGGGCCAAAAAAAAACCTTTATAAATAAACCTGTGTATCTTCTTAGTCGTCAATACATCTTGTGTTGCTTCGAGTCAACATCACGATATATAACACCCCTGAAGATACTTCCAGTAGTGGAAGCTAAGACACTTCCAGCGTGGAAATTGTAGGACTTCAGATCCTTTGGAAACCCAAGCTGTTTGTTAAGATAATTTTTGACGATTCCTCAGAGGCATATAATATTGGACAGTTCTGCCAGTACTGGCAGACCAGTATTGGTAGAACAGTACTGGTCTGGCCTTATTTATATAAAACCACTTAAAGAGTTGAGCGATTTAAGCCTTAATACTTCACTTGCAGATATTATCTGTAACTAGATTGCTCACTCCAACATTAGACTTATATAGTCAAAGACCAGTCATAATCGTGTTATCAAATATCGAAACAAGTTAAATTGTTTAGAAAACAATGAAATGTTACATTTTGTTAAAAACATAACGTATTATGTTGGTTAATTTGGTCGCATCCCAGAGAATATGTAGTGCCGTCACACCCTCCACATCCAGGTGGGAGTGAAAGACACACTTATATCGATAACTCTTTAATGTGTGTTTTGATCCTTAAGGTTTTAGGAGACCCATTTGTTTTTACTGTCAGGGGGTTTAGTATGGTAGTGGTATCACTGATAATATTTTAAAAATGGCTGTACCTTTTTACTTCAAAAAAATAATATTAAATAGTGATACTTTTTGATGGAAAAACACAGCAAATTTAATTTGAAAAATGTTTTAAGTGTATGTAATAATTCTTCTAAAATTTAATTGCAATTTTTCTTCTGAAAGCATTGTTAAATAAAATGGGTTGTAATTATTGGACGAGTTAACAATACAACTGAATGTAATATCTGACATAACAATGAACATGTCAAGTTGGCATTGATGCACTGTGTTGAGTCATTTCATGTTGTTTTCCTACTTGTTCAGCTTCAGGCCTCAACCGCTCTGGTGAGTATTCAGCCATCTTTATCCACTCCCTCAACAAAACCGATTTATAAATATTTCCCAGTCTTTCCCTTCAAACTAGATGCGAATGCCCTTGGATGATTTCTTTTTTATAACTTTTGTTTTGACTAATCGAGCGCTGTTTCTTCTTCCCTATGTTGCCTCAAGTCACAAACGCTTTACCTCTGTTTTATAACACAGCTCTCACGTAATCACATAGAAGATAACACCGCATCGAATCTAAGTTGGCATTAGATATGATATCGATAACAACATTTTTAAGAATCACCGCTAAAGGATAATCCATGTTTTGATATCACAATCTGCTTTAACGATACAAACAAGACAGTTACGATATATTTACACGAATTGTCATCGTTTATTTAATATCTGTTATTCTTAAGTAAAAGGTAAAATGGAATAACTTATTTATAAGACCTGAGCTAAAAGGTACCGATAATATATTAAAGACAGTCGGTAACCGAGCAGACTTGACAAAAAACTTAAATCTAAAAACAGGAACCATGTCGATCGCTATATCACTGATGCCAACTTGAGAAATACCACTGTACAATTTGAATCGTCGATCCCAAGAACAATTATGGTTTAAACGTGTAATATAATAACTAGATTATGCGTGAGAATTTATAATAACAGTAAAATAAAATTCTAAATCACAGAATGTACAAAGTTTCTCTACACGACACGTAATACTGCCGAGTGCTTCAAATTATTAATAGATCGTCATTTGTATCTTAAAATAAATCACCTATTCTCCAAGTTGTCATTTACTTTGAGAATCGTTTATGTTTTATAACAATAAATGCCTGGCTAAGAAAGTACACATGTACAGCGATGTAATTAGAAAGAGTAGCTGCCGTACTTACTGTACTCGACAAGTTAACAAATAATATTCATCATCGTAACAACACCTGCGCCTCCTTCAAGCATTTTTAAAAAGTAAAGGTTAACGTAAAGTGTACATTGCAAATGTACGGCAAAATGTTTAATTTCAACGATTAAGTTGTTTTATCCGATGCAACAGAAATTTCTTGCCCCTACTTTAGAGGACGGCATTCAGGTGACAGCTGAAAGATCGCATTACGACAGAAGTCGAAACAAGTGGTTAAATAAGTTCCGTACAAAAAACAAATTAATGTCAAATACGAAATAGACAGAAATCGGACGTACTAAAAAACTATAAGCAGTTTGTGTTTAAAAAATAAAGACAACATATTAAATTCAAATCGATTTATACAGCATTTAATTGCATGGGCAATGAATGCATCGGCATTTTACCGCGGCGATATATTTATAATCGAAGACATTTGATTAAGATAACAGAATAAAAGTTTATTTTGTACAGAGTATATAAGACGTCGTTACTTTACAACGTAGTAATTTCTGCGGCCTTTCTGTGGATCACTTGACAGATATTGGACTCATGCTTTACATCAAATCCACCGCAACCTACAACCTCTTTGTACACTACTCACGATGTGAATCGGATTCCAAATAAAAATGAACGAAAAAAACCACAATTTCTCTTGGTGATCTGTTTCCCACTGTAAATAACTCGCTCCACGTAGTGCTAGGATATTGTGTGAGTTTACCCTGACAATAACAAACCTTCAGCTCCGTTATAAATAAACCACCTGATACAAAGTAAAACATAAACATTAGTTGTAAAAACCAAGTAGACAATGTACATGAGAACAATAGTCCCGAGTACAAGTAACACATAGACCCGATGTAACACATAGACCCGATGTAACACATAGACCCGATGTAACACATAGACCCGATGTAACACATAGACCCGATGTAACACATAGACCCGATGTAACACATAGACCCGATGTAACACATAGACCCGATGTAACACATAGACCCGATGTAACACATAGACCCGATGTAACACATAGACCCGATGTAACACATAGACCCGATGTAACACATAGACCCGATGTAACACATAGACCCGATGTAACACATAGACCCGATGTAACACATAGACCCGATGTAACACATAGACCCGATGTAACACATAGACCCGATGTAACACATAGACCCGATGTAACACATAGACCCGATGTAACACATAGACCCGATGTAACACATAGACCCGATGTAACACATAGACCCGATGTAACACATAGACCCGATGTAACACATAGACCCGATGTAACACATAGACCCGATGTAACACATAGACCCGATGTAACACATAGACCCGATGTAACACATAGACCCGATGTAACACATAGACCCGATGTAACACATAGACCCGATGTAACACATAGACCCGATGTAACACATAGACCCGATGTAACACATAGACCCGATGTAACACATAGACCCGATGTAACACATAGACCCGATGTAACACATAGACCCGATGTAACACATAGACCCGATGTAACACATAGACCCGATGTAACACATAGACCCGATGTAACACATAGACCCGATGTAACACATAGACCCGATGTAACACATAGACCCGATGTAACACATAGACCCGATGTAACACATAGACCCGATGTAACACATAGACCCGATGTAACACATAGACCCGATGTAACACATAGACCCGATGTAACACATAGACCCGATGTAACACATAGACCCGATGTAACACATAGACCCGATGTAACACATAGACCCGATGTAACACATAGACCCGATGTAACACATAGACCCGATGTAACACATAGACCCGATGTAACACATAGACCCGATGTAACACATAGACCCGATGTAACACATAGACCCGATGTAACACATAGACCCGATGTAACACATAGACCCGATGTAACACATAGACCCGATGTAACACNTTTTTTTTTTTTTTTTATTAAAAAAAGATTTAGAAAGTAGTTAGCTGTTAAATCTAAAAGTAAATGAAATAGAATAGTGTTCATTTCTAGTGCCGTATTTATTTTTAAATTTTATATTAAATATACAGTTATAGATCACAAGATTTAGAATATAATTTTTAAAGATATTAATATTAAAGAGGAACCAATACTTTCCTCAGGCATGGAAAGTATTGGTTTTTTTATCTCGTTATCATGTTGTCATCTCTAAAGAAATAGTTTAATAGTCAAACAAGAGAGAGAGAAAAGAAATGTAGTGACTGTCATCATAGAGCTGCTAATGTTACAAACATAGAGCTGCTAATGTTACAAACATAGAGCTGCTAATGTTACAAACATACAGCTGCTAATGTTACAAACATAGAGCTGTATCTAAAAAACTTATATCTTAAATTCTAATTTAACTGATATCTTAAAAACTAATATGGTTGTGTAAATTTTTAATTTCTGGTTCAGTTTGTAATGAACTCTAATTTAAAATTAATTATGCATATCTAATTATTTTTAATAAAATAATAGAGGGGATCTAAAATGCCTTAAGTTTGTTCCAGGAAAGGATGGCACGGCTGTGCTCCCGCGCCCCCATATAAGTTATTTGGGTTTATTTTTAAATAGAAATTGAAAGTACAAAACCACAACTACACTACATAATATATTTGTATTTCTAAACTCTGCCGGTCTAAGTTTTCACAACATGTATCGTTCTGAATTAAAAAGGTGAGCTTTAATTCGTCATATAAGGTTTGTAAGCAGTCGTCTTCCTTTACTTAGCCTATCTACATAACGGTATCTATTGTCCAGGGCGTCGAATTCCATGGAGACTACTGATAGGAGGCATGTCTGGGACTCAAGACACTTGCATCTTTTGTCTTAATAAAGAAGGTTCTCAGCTGTTTGTCTGGACACTGCGTTCTTCCATATATACAGAGATAGAGCTGTGAAGTATTACACGTGATAGCTTAACACTGTTAGGTATGCAATATTTAGACCGCAAGGACCATAGCCATTCCTCAAAGTATTGACGCTGACACTCGGTGTCATTATACTTTACAGTGGAAGGCGGTTTGTGTTCTGTTGTGTGTTTGAAGTGGCAGTGATTTGTATACTGGTTTTTACAGGAGCAGCACGTCGTCTGCAGCTGCTGCCTTCGCCATCGCCACCTCGGCGTCGAGCAACCCTCGCGACGCCAGCGGCAGCATCAAAGTGAAACCAGGAGAGGGAAGAGAACGACGGAGGAAGGAAAGCGTCATGTCCACAGCTGCCACGATGAGGGTACTCAATGTGTTGAGGCACTGGGTGTCCAAACACTCACAGGTCAATATTGTTTTTATTAATAGGTACTTATTTGCAGAATTTTTTGTACAAGTTTAGAGGCTTTATTATACTCATGCCATTACGATTTGTTATTCTGAGAAAAAAACGGTAGGGAGCCAATGAGAGCTCGAGATTTTGGCGGGTAGTAAGTCGGGCCAACTAGGCAAGCAAAAATATCACTGATGGAGGGGTGAGGCCCCTAGGATAACCCTTCGAGAAGACTTCGTAACCTCCTTTTGCTACTATAAATTGGTTACATTAACCAGATAAAAAAAAATAACAAGACAAAATAAGCAATAAGTAAAATATCCTTCTTCTGATAACAAACAAATGATGCTGTCCCTCCCCTCTCACAGGTCTAGTGGCTATTTTTTTTCCTCACATAGTTTGGTCAACCTGAGTGTCAAAAAACAATACTAATTGTAAAAAGAGTATAAGATCATAAGAACACTTCATTTTTAATATTGGCAGATTTCTATAGAAATAAATTATTCTTTATGTTAGTAGTTTTAAGCCTTCACTTTCTACAATGTTAAGTAACCGACAATACATTTAATGATCAATAAAACTCTATGGACAAAACTGGTGAAAAAATGTACAATTTTAAAACGGAGTAGCATAACCTTCACCGCTTCACCTTTTTTTGTAAACAAATAATTCTGCCCCACCTGCCCACAGGCCTACGGTCTGTGCCAAACGAAAGTTAGTGCGTTGACATCGCGGGAAAACCGAGAAAATGGGGAGGGGAGCTAATGAGAGCTCAAGATTTGCCCTCTTGATAACCATATAAGAAGGTACATGTAGTGCAGTGGTTCCCAACCTGTGGGTCGCGACCCCCTTGGGGGTCTTTTTTGGGGGGTCCCCAACTTAAAATTAAATTACATAAAATCTGGAGCTCTTAACATCCATCTGTTCAAAGAACGTGCAAAGACATGGATTCTGATCACAATGTTCTTCTCTTCTATACTGCCGTACGTTGGTTGTCAAAAGGAAATGTTGTAAATCGTGTATTTGAATTGAAAGATCAAATCAAAATGTTCCTGGAAATGCAAGGGAAACATGATTCGGAAAACTGGCGAAGAAAAATAAATCTTAGAAACATCGCCATGTTTGAGTAACTTTGCAGTGTAATTGATAAATCTGAAGATGAAGGTAAAACGAAATCCATTCTCTGCTTCTATTGATGCATCCAACCTTCCCGATGAGATACAAAATTATTTTTGGATTTGCGAAATTATTCCTCGGCACGTAACTTTTTTAACAAAAATTCGCTCACACAATTCTGGTGTGGTATTTATCATTCATACCCAAAAGTGGCGATGCTAGCATTTTGAGTTTTAGTGCCATTTGTGTCTNTTTTTAAATTTTGCGTTCCTTATTGGTTTATTACTGATAAAAAACATTGTGACCCCCCGGGGGATCGAACCCGGGACTTTTAGATTGAAGGCAAGAAATCATAATTTACATAATGGGTATGCTTACTCATCTACAAAACCCTAAAAAGTACTTGGACTAAGTACTTCCCTGTGATTTTTAAAATTTAACAAAAAATATAACTTTCTAAAAATCATGCCTCTTGAGCACTTGTTCAATTGTAATTCTAAATCCTTTTAGCTCAAATTTTTATATAGTTTTAGGAAGGTGATTAAAAAGCTTTATGCAGCAATAATTAATGCTGTTTTGTGTGCTGGAATGTCTGCAGTGTCTTGTTTGAAGGTTGTGTCTGTGTGTGGTGATGTGATGATGCTGAGTTCTTGTTGTTAAATAGATGAGGGTTTTCTTTGACATATATCAGGCATTATAAAATATATATGCATGAAACCGTCAGCATTTTGTACTTCTTATTTTTATTTTTTATTTTTTTTAGTCTTCTCTGTAATTCATTCTAAAGATTGTTCTTATTGCCTTTCGCCGTATTCCAAACACACTGACTACGGGCTAAAATTTAAATACAATAATCCAAAAAAAACTATTTTTGTTTTTTTCTTTTAAAAAATGCCTTTCTAAATTAGCGGGGGGGGGGGGGCCGCGGGTCACTTGGCTTTTATAAAAAGGGGTCGCCAAACAAAAAAGGTTGGGAACCACTGATGTAGTGGCTTTATTTTTTCCCTCAGAGGTTGGCCAATCTGTGTGTCACTCGATTTCCGGCGCTGTCAACGCACTAACTCGTTTGGCTCAGACTGTAGTGGCTTTATTTTTTCTCTCACATTAGAATGAACACTGGGTTTGCTTTTGCTAGTCCATTTCATACTATATACTCCCCGATATACTCCCTAGTCTATGTGCTAGTCTGATCTCTTATAATAAACGCCCAGTTTCAGGTTGAGTACGAACTAACTTGCTGTACTCAAGTAGAGTAGAAAAGAGAGATCTGGGACAGAGCTCATAAGTAACCTTTTGGTCGCGGGGGCCCCCCCCCCCCCCCCTCCCACTATGACCTCTACTAAACCCGCAACTTCTGTCCCTTTCCGGCCATTGACCTTCACCCCAATTCTACGTATTATTCTTAATTATCAGATTGTTCAATAATTAGATGGTAATAACTATTAGATGGTACTATCTATTTATTAGCTTGTTAGTGGTAATGTTTGCACAGGTCGTCAAATATACAGTTAAAATACACATTGGGGGTACCATCACTGAGGGGCCACTTACTGGGGTTCCCCAGTAATTGACACCCAACCCAGTAAGGGGACCCCCAGTAAGTGCCCCTCCCCACCCCAGTGATGGCATCCCCCAATGTGTATTTTAACTGTATGTTTGCACAACCTGTGCAAAAATTACCACAATCAAGCTATGCAAAAATTACAAAATTACCTCAAATAAGCTAATCAATAGATGGTTTCATCTAATAGTTAACACCATCTAATAATTTCCACTATCTGATAATTTAGAATAATACGTAGAATTGGGGTCAAAGTCAATGACCGGAAAGGGACAGATGTTGCGGGTTTAGGAGAGGTCATAGTTGGGGGGGGGGGGGTGGTACCCACGACCAAAAGGTTACTCATGAGCTCTGTGCCAGAACTCTCTTTTCTACCCTACTTACTCAAGTCAACATAGAGATTGCAACATACTGTGGGAAACCGGCCGGTCAGGCACAAGAGTGCACAGATAAGGGACACCATCTATAATCTAACTGATGTTATTTTTAGAAAGGATATTTTAGGTTATCGTCTTTTGAATTGGATTGGATACGTCTTATTTGTTTATTTCCACCATTAAATTAAAATAAAATATAAAAATAATCGAGCCCAAAATTTACTAAATAACTTTTGGATTTCCTTAATAAAAAGTATTAATGTCCAATAATACGAAATCCGATGATTTCATGTGTTGCGTCATTAATATCATCTGAGTAAAGTAATAAAAATGCATTTCAATTATTATAGAACAAAGAAATTTGTTATTCTCTGCTGACAGGATTTCGAGCAAGACCAAAGACTGAAGGGTTTGACCATCGAGTTCCTGGACGACATCATCTACAGTCCGAACCTGCTGCCCGCGGAACACAAGGCCGCCTCCCAGCTGCTCAGGTTCATTACTAAGGACGACAGTGAGAATGCCAGGATCGACTTGGACGTACTTCTCACTCCGCCCTGTGCCAGTAAAAAAGTCAGTACTCGCTGTTTTCCCTCATACCAGTCCTTACACAGCTCATTCTTGAGCCTACCCAGCCTAGGCGTTAATTTCATTTTATAAAAGTGTATTATTACTAAATACCCTCAAAATGTTTTTATCCTCTTGTAATTCCTAAAGTGGTTTATTAGAGGTTGCTTCCTATCATCACATTAGAATACAGAATATTTTTACTATCGTCACCTTTATTGAATAATAATAGTCAACAAACTTAATTTATAATTTATAATACAAAATTAATTTAAAACTAAATTTATAATAAATTAAGAATAAATTATTAAATCATTTTTAGGGTTTTGTAGATACTTCTCAAAACCCTTATGCCGAGGGTGATGTGTCTGTCTGTCCGTCGCTCTTTGGCTCATAGCGCCCGAACCATTTAAGCTAAAATGCTGAAATTTGAAACACTGGCGTAACTTCCGGGCCCAAACACAGGACATATACACAAAAGTTAAAAATTTAATATGCGCATGCGCAATTCGAAAAAATGCGGTAAAGTCAAAAATTTAGATTTTTTTTAATTTTCGAGTGGNATAAGTGTCTGATGTTGGCTAGAGAGCACATAAGTGTCTGATGTTGGCTAGAGAGCACATAAGTGTCTGATGTTGGCTAGAGAGCACATAAGTGTCTGATGTTGGCTAGAGAGCACATAAGTGTCTGATGTTGGCTAGAGAGCACATAAGTGTCTGATGTTGGCTAGAGAGCACATAAGTGTCTGATGTTGGCTAGAGAGCACATAAGTGTCTGATGTTGGCTAGAGAGCACATAAGTGTCTGATGTTGGCTAGAGAGCACATAAGTGTCTGATGTTGGCTAGAGAGCACATAAGTGTCTGATGTTGGCTAGAGAGCACATAAGTGTCTGATGTTGGCTAGAGAGCACATAAGTGTCTGATGTTGGCTAGAGAGCACATAAGTGTCTGATGTTGGCTAGAGAGCACATAAGTGTCTGATGTTGGCTAGAGAGCACATAAGTGTCTGATGTTGGCTAGAGAGCACATAAGTGTCTGATGTTGGCTAGAGAGCACATAAGTGTCTGATGTTGGCTAGAGAGCACATAAGTGTCTGATGTTGGCTAGAGAGCACATAAGTGTCTGATGTTGGCTAGAGAGCACATAAGTGTCTGATGTTGGCTAGAGAGCACATAAGTGTCTGATGTTGGCTAGAGAGCACATAAGTGTCTGATGTTGGCTAGAGAGCACATAAGTGTCTGATGTTGGCTAGAGAGCACATAAGTGTCTGATGTTGGCTAGAGAGCACATAAGTGTCTGATGTTGGCTAGAGAGCACATAAGTGTCTGATGTTGGCTAGAGAGCACATAAGTGTCTGATGTTGGCTAGAGAGCACATAAGTGTCTGATGTTGGCTAGAGAGCACATAAATGTCTGATGTTGAAAAAACTGTTTAGCGTCGCATTATAACGGTTATGGATTTATTTTCTAGTCGCGGAGCAAGGAAAGCATCGAGTCGCTGTCGGCTCTCGAGATCGCCGAGCAGATGACGTTCATCGACCACCAGATATTTCTCTCCATTAGAAGCGAGTAAGAACATTTTATTATTTGTTTATTTTTTTAAGTTTCTCGTGTATGCAGTGTATCATCCAATGTTTGTTATAGTAAACATATTCTATTTCATAAGGTATAAAGACGGATTTATTTGTCTTAAGTTGACCTTTTTTTCTCTTTGAGTGTTGGTTATTTGTAATGTTCCGAGGTGGGTCGCGTGGGTTACAAAACTACCGGCCCGGCTTAAATTTTCCCCCTTTTTGGATTCTCAAATTCAACAAAATTGGAAAACTCCGAGTTCAATTAACAACAGACACTTAAATCAAAATACTTTTTATTGTAAAATCGATCGTATCTTTTTTAATATTTACAAAATAATATATTTAAAACTTGAATTTTAGAAAGGAAAGTGTGATTAAAATATAACGGAGGGGAAATTATCAGGGAGGGAAATCGATACGTAATGATTATTGAAGTATCATTATCTGAGAGCGTATAATGTTTCGTAAATTACATTTAGCAGTGTTATTCAACTTAAAACTTAGGGGGTTTAAAAAACAACTATAAAATATCCCAAGCATAAATAAATAATACCTCATTAACTGATAACAGCACGGAAAAAGTGACTGACCCTGAAACTATAGAAAATAACCCACGCGAGCTCTCAATTGTGAACCAAAGGGTTTGAATGATGCGTGTGTAGATGAGTAGGCCTGCGGGCTCGGCCACGCAACCCTATCTCATGCCACATAGCTCCATCCTTTTTATTATTATTTTATTTTTTAAATTTATTAATTAATTATTATTATTTAATAAATGAATTAATTTATTAATGATTTTAT
>KZ651718.1:247238-262649 GCA_001010745.2 Gerris buenoi
ATTTTGGGGCCCCCTAGTTACGCCCCCCTAAAAAGTCTAAAATTTTACTTTTTTTAAATCGACTCCTGGAAATTTTATTGGACTAAAGAGATTTATATTTATGTATTTTTGCCTTATTTTAGGACCTATTCTAATGGGGTAGTGCAGGGGGGGGGTGTTAATTTTGGGTTTGTATGAATTTTTGGGGGGTAAAATGGCCGCCATTTTGAAAATGCGATACATATTTGTAATCTACATTTCAATACCTTTGAAATGATACCCAACTTGAAAATTACAAAAAATGTAAAATATTGCGCGGTGATCGCAATTGATCGCAGAAATTTGGAGTGTTAAAGTTCGCAATAGGTTTTCTGTTTTTGGGCACAAAAGTTTAACTTATATACCAAATTTCAAGTCAATAGCGTCATTAGGTTGGGAGATATAATACAAGATGCGACGGACGGACGGACGGACGGACGGACGCACTACCAAAAGCATTAAGGGTTTCTAGGACGACCTCGAAACCCTAAAAATGGACTCTTGCCTGAACACTATCCTTCCAACGAAAAATAAGAGTTTGTTTGTTGTTTTAGTTCTTGAAACTGCCTGTTGACAGGTGAGCGCGCCACCATTGATTTTCAACGGGAATTCGTTCATTAGCCCTCGCACGTACAATATGAATATTTTCCGATTTTTTTCGTTTTATGGAATTTTTTTCAGTATTTCCCTAATATTAATAACAATAATACCCCTTTCTTATAAAACTACGACGCGTTCATTGATAATTACGTTCCAAAATAAATTAATATAAGTGTAGGTTCTTCATTCTTTTATCTTAAGCTACTGATAATTTGATAGGTAAATCTAAAAATAACATGAATATGAATGTTACCCAAGGCCCCTCCCCCCCCCCTTAATTAGATTTTGCCAGGTAGAAATTGTGAGCAGGGTTGCTAGAATATTTGATGCTTTGTTAGCGAACATGAAACTACGAAGAAAACATAAACAAGTGAAGAAGAAGAAGAAGTAGGTTTCGATTAGGTTTTACCGGGACTCCACGTATTAATATTGTGATTCTCTCTAGTGTTTATCTTTCTTTGTAGAGGTTTAGTGATTATTATTATGAGATAGGTGTAGTGTTTTGTGTGATATCGGTTTAAGCAAGTTTAGACAGAATGTTTCTCAAGTCTCGAGGGTTGCTGCGGATGTCTCCGGAGAAGCAGGAGACGCTACTCAAGCTGAGTATCCTGTCGCTGGCCGCCGTCCTGTCCTTCGCAACACGACTCTTCTCCGTCCTCAGGTTCGAGAGCGTCATCCACGAGTTCGACCCTTACTTCAACTACAGGACCACTCGCTTCCTCGCCGAGCAAGGCTTCTACAAGTTCCACAACTGGTTCGACGACAGAGCCTGGTACCCCTTGGGCCGCATCATCGGCGGCACCATCTACCCCGGTCTCATGGTCACTTCCGCCGGTCTCTACCACCTCATGAGACTCGTCAACATCACCATAGACATAAGAAACGTCTGCGTGTTCTTGGCGCCGTTCTTCTCCAGTCTGACCACGATAATAACGTATCTCCTCACCAAAGAGCTCAAGAGTCCGGGAGCCGGTCTGGTCGCCGCCGCGATGATAGCCATCGTCCCGGGGTACATATCCAGGTCCGTGGCCGGTTCTTACGACAACGAAGCCATAGCCATATTCTGCATGTTGTTGACTTATTACATGTGGATCAAATCGGTCAAGACGGGAAGCATCCTGTGGGCGACGCTGGCGGCCCTGGCGTATTTCTACATGGTGTCTTCGTGGGGAGGCTACGTCTTCCTCATCAACTTGATACCTATCCACGTGATAGCCCTGATGGTGACGGGTAGATTCACTCACAGGATATACGTGGCCTACTCGACTCTCTACTGCGTCGGGACCGTGCTTTCGATGCAGATTTCCTTCGTGGGTTTCCAGCCCGTGCAGAGTTCGGAACACATGCTGGCCCTGGGCGTGTTCGGACTGTGTCAGCTGCACGCGTTCGTCGACTACCTGCGCTCTCGTCTGTCCTCGGAAGACTTCGACACTCTGTTCAGAGCCACTCTTCTCTTCACCCTCGGTCTCACCGTGTTGGCAGGCACCGTACTCACTATAACCGGTAAGATCGCTCCGTGGACCGGAAGGTTTTACACCCTCCTCGACCCTTCCTACGCCAAGAACCACATCCCTATCATCGCTTCCGTCTCGGAGCACCAACCTACTTCCTGGTCGTCTTTCTACTTCGACCTGCAGATCCTGGTGTTCCTGTTCCCGGCGGGGCTCTACTTCTGCTTCTCTAACCTGACAGACGCCAACATCTTCCTCATCCTGTACGGAGTGACGAGTATCTACTTTGCCGGGGTCATGGTGCGTCTCATGCTGGTCCTCGCCCCCGTCATGTGCATCCTGTCAGGTATAGCCGTCTCTTCCATGCTCACCGTGTACATGAAGCAAGTCGACCCGGAGAAGACGGTAGACAAGAAGAAACAGAAACTGGAATCGAACTTCGCGATGAAGAGCGAGATCGCGTCGGTGTTCGTGGGCCTGATGACGTTCCTGCTGATCACGTACACGTTCCACTGCACGTGGGTGACCAGCGAGGCTTACAGCTCCCCCAGCATCGTCCTGTCGGCCCGCACCCACGACAACTCGCACATCATATTCGACGACTTCAGGGAGGCTTACTACTGGCTCAAGATGAACACCCCCGAGGACTCCAAGGTCATGTCTTGGTGGGACTACGGCTACCAGATAACGGCCATGGCCAACCGCACCATCCTGGTCGACAACAACACCTGGAACAACACCCACATATCCAGGGTCGGCCAGGCCATGGCGTCGACGGAAGCCGACGCCTACCCTATAATAAAGGAGCTTCACGTCGACTACCTGCTGGTGATATTCGGGGGCGTGGTCGGCTACTCGTCGGACGATATAAACAAGTTCCTGTGGATGGTGAGGATCGGAGGGAGTACGGAGCGAGGCCACCACATCAAGGAGCAGGACTACTACTCCAACAGCGGAGAGTTCCGAGTCGACAAGGAAGGTTCGACCACCCTCCTCAACTCCTTGATGTACAAGATGTGTTACTACAGGTTCGGACAGGTGTACTCCGAAGCCGGCAAGCCTGCCGGCTACGACAGGGTGCGGGGCGCCGAGATCGGCAACAAGGACTTTGAACTCGACATCCTGGAGGAGGCTTACACCACCGAACACTGGCTCGTACGGATATACAAGGTCAAACCCATGACCAACAGGGGGCTCTGACACCTACGATAATCCTTCCATCCAGGTTTCAAAGACTGTAAATGAAATGCCGACCGTAACGGCCTTCTAAAATAATAATATAATGTTTAATTTCAATTTACAAATGAAAAAAAAAAAAATAGAATATATTTTATTTATGTTTTCTTTTTTCTGGACTTGTCTGAAATATCTTAACTCAAAAATGATGTGGGTGGATGGATGTGTTAGAACATGCTAGTTGTAAGTGAGAAATGTTTTGTATAGTTGGGATTCATTATTGACACGGTGTAGTTGTCGGTGTGTGCTGGTGTGTAACCTCCAGTTCAACACAATGTTGCATCACAAACATACATTGTATAAACAGATCAACAATAACATCAAATTCGTCCCAACTAATTTTTTATGGATATTTTTGCTTTTTCTTTGATAAAAAAACCTTTGAGCTTCTTCGTCGTTAAATCCAGACTGAATCCCAGTCGGTTTCTCCTTTCTAAAGTGTAAAATTACTTAAATCGGTGTCATTTAAAGACTTTGTCCTTCGGTCGTTGTCTCCAAAGCTTGTTTTTTAGAATGGGGTATTGTCCATTGCTATTAAGTATTGGCTGCACTTTAGCCGGGTGTCATTGAGCCGGTGCACGGAGGGTGCACATTTAGCGAGTCCAAAGTGTTAAGATCCTGAGAGTACGTAGCTTCTGTAACGGATCAGATATTTCATTTTTTAAACAAAATTATGCACTTGACCGAGACTCACTGCAACACCAAATAACATTACACTTAGTCATTTCCTTTTTTTTCAGTTTCTTTTCAATTGGCAATTTAATTGAGTTTTTTTTAATCAATTATATTGAACAGTCTAAACGCACGTATTCTTGTCCAGTAAACATTTTCAATTTCTGGCTCTCTAGAACAATAGAACTTTCACTTTTCTGATGATAATCCGTTTTGTTTTTTTAAGTTTAAGTAAGTTTTTTTCCCCTCAGCATTTTATTTATGTATACTATTATTATTTGTGTATACTACTATTTTGTGAAGGCTAAAATTTGTTATTTGCTATTTTTAGATTGAGGGAAATATGTGATGATCCTTAAGGTAATAATATATATATATGTACTATTGAGGGAAAAACAATTGTATTTAGTTTTATTTGTTTTGGTAATCATTTTTTTATATTTTTCTGTTGTATTATGACATTAGCCAAACTTTTTTTTTTTTTCACATGATTTACATGATATTTTTTATGTGCTTTTTCAAGTGTATTTATAATATTATAAATTAAAAATGTCCCCTACATTTTGTGTAGCCGATGATGAATGTTGTAAATAAATGGTTTTCTAAGTCTTTTTGCTTTCTTTCATTAATTCCACAGTTATTATAATCTTGTAAAACTTGAATTATTGGGCTGTGCCGTCTTAATTGTTTTAGTTTTATGCCCGACGCTCGCCGAGCTACTCAAACCAAACTTTGAATTGACCACGACGAAACTTATTCGTGTGACGAGCTCCTGGTCTCAAATTATTCTGTTTCCCTGATATTATGAAAATCAATGTTTGGTCTCGACATGGCTTCCTCCCAGCAAAGTCTACTGTTCTTATCTTATGGACTTGGTACACAAAGTATCTTAGATGATGGAAAGAACTGATCTAGGGGCAAAGTAGTGCCCCCGCCAAGTCAAGCACAGCCGTACTATCCTTTACTGGAACCGACTCACGGCAATTTGGACCCCCCTCTATTATCTTATTAAAATTTAATTTAATTTAAAGTTCACGACAAACTGAACCGGAAATAAAAATTTCACACCTCTACCCATAGGAGTTCATAAGATAAGATAATATATGCGCCTAAAGTTTTATTATTTTGTCACTCACTCATAATTGTAAGGCACTTCTAACAATGCTGGGAACTTGAAATTTTGTAAATAGGTAGAGTTTATTGTACAAATAAAGGAAAAATTAAAAAATACAAAAAAATCGGGTTCTTTGTGTCTTTCAAGGCTAATAGAATGAACCACCTATGCAAAATATTGTAAAAAAAAATATTAAAAATTGTAAAAAGCGCCACTAGAGCCATCTAGTGGAGAAATTTAAAACTTAAAAGTGATATTGAGAACATTCGTTGATTTGACAGGATTGATTGAGAGTTATCTTTGAATGCAAACATATTTACTCCAGATAATTTTATTTAGTTAAATTTGAACACCCACCCACGAAGAAAGAAAAAAGAACAAAGAAAGAAAGAAAAAAAAATTGGGGGCAATGAAAAATTCCTTACAAAAAGAAGTGTATTTGCCAAGTCAGAACATATTTTTAAATTTAAATGTGTAGAGTGATTTGGGAAAGAGAATAGAGAGAGGAACAGACAAACGTCATGTTCTTGCACTGGATAAATTAGACCTAGTGGAACTTACTCGGACAGTGGGAGACTTGGCTAAACCTATGATCTCGCTACTTTTTACGCGAGACGACTTATTTTTTACACTAGTGTTTTTGTCAGGATGTGATTTATCTGAAGTTTGACAAGGTGGACCTTAACGCATTAACTTATTTAATCTTGTCTAAAAAGAGCAATTTTTCTGGGGATTCAATTAAATTCCTACCTCTGCAACAGATCAAATTTTGTTTTAAGTTTTTAATTGTAAGTGCTAATAATTTGTAAGTGAAGCGGAGTACCTCAGGGTTCTGTTTTGGAACTTTTCCCCTTCCTAATGTTACAACGATCTGTTTGTGGAGGTGAGACTTCTGTTTGCTGTGGTTTGTCGACGATGTTATTTAGACAGAGATGGCATGAGAACCACACACACCACCACACTTTACTCTTCTACCTTGATAGAAAACATGTTGGTGTAAAACTAACCACATGGTATTAAATACTGACAAACATTATAATAATAATACCTACACAAACAAGCTGATATGGACCTTAATCAATCACAATAACAGACAAACTGATGTATCAAATAAATACTATTAAAGACTTAGGGGTGAGAATTCACCGAGCACTCACATTTAAATAGCACATTGAGGTAAAAGCTTGGTTACCTCAGTTACCGTTTCGTTTTTTGTCTGTTTTTGTTCAAATTTGTGGTATTTGTTAATTAATATTATTAATTTAGAGAAAAAAAAAGTTCTGTGGACGATGTTAAGAATTAGAAGGAGAAATGTGAAATATATAATTATATAAAACTAGCTGAGTACCCATGCTTCGCTATGGGGTATTTTATTTTCAATTCAATGAATTTATAAACTACCATCAAGAAAATTTTAAATTACTTTACAAAGCGAGAATATCTAGATTCTATCCCTCCCCCTAATTTCTATTCCCCCTGCCCTTTGATAAAATAATTATATAAAATAGTACCTAAATCCAATTCTTTGGCAGATTTTAACTGTGTAAAATTGCACAGGCACGTATATGCCTCGGTGGAGGTAAAATATAGCAGATAGTGCATCGTAGACATGGAAAAAAGTTCTTGACTTTTATTTTACCCTTAATTACCCACCCAAAACGAATTGAATAATAATATTTATAATATTGCAGTAAACCACCAGAGGCACAACGGTGCGTCACGGTGATGCATATGGAGTCAGCCTGTTTCAGTGATAAAATGTGCTTTCTGTGGCTGCATGCGCACATGGTACGTTGTAATGTTTTTTCTATGTTTATGAACAGTAGAAAAACATTCTGATGCAATTTCATGCATATCTGAGTTGAGACAAACATAAATAAAAGGGGGGAAAATCTGTAGCCAGGAAGTACTTTTGTTTCTCTTCTATGCCGCAGTCAAAGGGTTAATATGAATCCTTTGAGAGTCACTGAATCGATGTATATTCTATATACTAGTATTAGTGTATACACTTACACTACTACCAATAATAAAGACAGTTAATATTTATTGTTGTTTTAGTGAGTTTTTGAAGAAAATTAAGCTATTGCAATGGCTTCAAAATTTTTGTAATGTGAATTTTTGAAAATTTTCTCTATGGATATCCGTTATCTAGACCATTCTGGATCGATTCCTGAAATTTAAGACTTTTTTTTATGTATGTATAGTATATATGTGACAATATGTGAGACAATATCTCCCGCTAAGATGCACTTAAAAAATTCAAATTTTAAAATATCAATAATATCAAAAGAAAAGATGAGTTCGTTGGCCAACATTTTTGGAGTTTAATTAGGGGACAAATAGTAAAATTTTTACAATTTAGGGTCAAAAATAGCATAAAAACGGGGTTTCCCCCATTTTACACCCCCCCCCCCTCCCCCCTCTTACATGATAATATGACAAAAGTGTATTTAACAACTGTACTCTAAAGAGCTTTCCAACGACATGAATCTTGAAGGGTAAATACTATTTTGACTTTTGTACCCTATACTTTCGTGTACCAAATTTATTTTTTTACCCATCCAAATTCTAAACCAAAATTTTACTATATTCGCTCATTAAGTCATGGTGCATGACTGGACTTTTTTTTATAATTATTTCAAAATCCTTAAAATTGTTTGTATGCTATTTTTATAAAGACTGGACCTAAACGACTGAAGCTTTCCTTCAGAGATTCCTTGAGACTGTTTAAAAATGATTTAAGAATTTAAGGGTGGATAAGTGATAAGAATTGTTTGTTCATTTAATCTTATGGAGTTAAAGTTATATAAATATAGATATACTGTAGATAAAATATTTTAAATTCCAAAACGTTATTTTTAAAGATTTTGCACAGGAATCATATTCATTAGTTGCCTAGAGTTTTTAATCGTGCGATACTGTTTTAATATAAATTAAGTGGTAAGAGTTGAAAATATGGAGGCCTTGAAAATGCATGTAGGCTGGGGCTGGGAGATAACAGTTAGAGATAAGACTTCTAGGACACCCTCCTCCAGTGTAGAAATAACATAACAAATAAATCTATTATTTAAAAAAATAATTAAACAAAGAAGCTTTGTAGGTATAATAATAACAGTCTAAAGATGATCCAAAGAGGGGTCGAAACCTTGAAATGCAAAAGTGAGCTTTTATTTTTTTCCTTTAGACCCAACTCTCAATAAAAATTACACACAAGAAAACCAACTCCACTACTACTGTTAATATAATAAAAATATAGACATTTTTGATTTGCATTCCTATGCTTTCTTTTTACTTAATATAGAGTGATAAAGCAAAAAAATAAAGGATCAAAAGTATTTTTGTTCTGAAATCTAAATAAAGACTTTTAGAGTAGGAAACAAAACTGTTTCTGGTGAAACTCGGTTTTTCAGTGGAATGTAGCTCTATCCCTGTGGTGATAGCATCACTAAAATATATATTTATATTATATAAATGTCTTGTTTGAAAAGTTAAGTTAAGGATGTAACATACATTTGTATTTTAAATGATTTTTAAAATAAATTCTCATTTATTAATTTTATCTCACTTAATGTTGTCCGATTTTGTTGATGAACACCAGCTGTACCCACCAGTTAAATTTGAAATGAAAGTGTAGTGATAACGATTCTTTTTACCTCTTATCTTCACTTTATCCTTATCGTGGTCGTGGTGTTCATTCGTTCATTCGAGTGAATTTAAAATTCATAAAGTTATTTAACATTGTATAAGTGGTTTAAGCTTGTTAGTAATCAATATCATGGATTTAGATGATTTTAATGAAGCCTGGGAAGATTTAGTGGGTTTACCCGCTGAACCACCTGAAATGCGAGAGAAATGTCCACATTGCAAGTACGTGTTTTTATATGTATTCCATAACATAGCAGTTACATCGACACCTTGCTTTCACAACACTCGGTATTTTAAGATATGTTCAACTCCTAACAGAATTATCGCTTTATGTTTATTTTACCTCGTCAATAAATTATGAGCTCTGACCATAAAGTTCTGTTTTTACTTTAAATTTGTTTACATTTGACTTTGGATTTACTAATAATTTATAATTGGTCGTGCACATGGTGTTTTTAGATCGTCTCGGTGGCAAATATGAAGGTGTCTAATGAATGCGGTCGATCAAAGTTATCGGCAGTGGTAGTGTTAGTGGGACCTCGATTTCAGGAAATCGGTTGTTTTATGTCATTTTAGCTAAAAGTATGATGCTTATTTTCACTGTGAAAATTTAGCCTTTATACGAAGCGTTTTGTTGTTTTGGAGGGAAAAAGTTAAAAAGAAAGATTTCAATACTTCATAAATACAGAATTATATTCACAATATTTATATAATAAATAATAATAATCAGCAGAATGCTTCGACATTATAAAAAAGAATCATGTGTTGTACTATAATCTCCAGCATTAAATCGGTTCTTTTGTCTTTCAGTTGAATTTTTAACTTGGAAAAAGACATTTGGACGTCGGCAGATGAGGTGGGAGCACGTTCCATGCAAGACACCTCGTTACCACATCGTTGGGACATTGCCCTCAGGCGATTTCTCTAACTTGTTGGCCCTTCAGTCGGGCAGCTATGAACTGGGTGTGTTCCCCCCCCCCCCACCCAGGATTCCTCGAGAGAACGGCATCAATTTTCCCTTCACCTTTTCCCCCACTCTTCTGACCCAAATAAAGAAAAATCACTTTGATTTGGTCAAAAAGGAAGAGGTGCTTGAGAGACACTACTACGTATATGTTGGTAGAGTAGTTGTTGTTGTTGTATTGCTACTGATGAATACTTACCACAGCACCATCAGTAATGTATTCAGTCTAACAGTCACTGTGTTTCCCACCAGCGGTGATGAAACATTTCTAGCACGGTCTCGGTAATATTTCACAACTGGCTTTATCAAAGCATCGCGCTAGCCAACTTGCTTACACATGTTATTTAATGAATTGAATTCTACTGGTATGTGTTGTGTGTACTGTGCAGGAGGCCTGTAGTGGTGTGTTGGTGTGGTAGTTTGGCGTCGGTGCCCGTGGAGACTCGCTGCAGAGTGATAGTGCTGCAGCATCCTGCTGAAGAGAAGCGCTGCCTCAGGACTGCAGACATGCTACGCAGGGGACTCGCTCCGGGCAAGTGCACTGTCTTCAGGGGCAAGAAGTTCCCGTCTCTTAAGTATGTCTATTTGGTTTTAATCTTAATTGCTATTCGTTTACAGCAGATATTTTAATTTACGTTAGCTTCTAACATATCCCGATAAATTACTATCGTTTAAAATATGTTGTTTTTCAAGTTATTTTATTTTGGTCGGGTCAATTTGTTAAGTACATTTTACTCGAGAGTGTGGTGGAAAGACGAGTTGTTTTTGTTGTTTTGACAACATACAGCTGTGAACGTGAAGAGCAACCAAATAAAAGAGAGGGAAATACAAGGCTTCTTTCTCCTCTCTGCATTAGTTAATTAATAATTAGTTTTAGGTTTCTGTACAAAGTACAAAAAGAAACCTTATAAAACGGCTCTGTTTGTCCGTCTGTCCGTTGGTGTCGTTTGTCCGTTGGCTGGTTTCAATTCATAAACTACTGTAGCTAGAAACATAAAATTTGGAACACAGGTACATCTCAGCATTTTAGACAACTGGATGCATTTTGGAGTTTCTACACTTAATATTTTCAAGATGGCGGCCCGGCCAATATGGCGGGTGACTAAAATAAAAAGTTTTTAGTTACCATGGCATGTTATAATCGAATTAGTTTTTACTAATGACAACAAATAATAACGGCAATTATTTAATCAAACAAAATTGAATAATAAATAAATACCGAATCATAAAAAAATAAAACTAACTGAAAGTAACAATAACAAGACTATTAAATACAAGTACAGTGATGATGTTTGAATGTCAGATGGAGATGTTACAGAGTGGTGGCTGTGCTCAAGCTGACACCTTGTTCAACTCTTGAGTTTCCTCTCTGAGTCTTCTGCTCCTCACTCACTTGCTTCCTCTTCGGCTTACCTAGCTTATTGTTCAGCTGCGTACGTAGGTTACGAAGCTTCTTCAAAATGTTGGTTGAATCAGTAAGAGTTTGAGCAGGTGTAGAAGCTGTTGTAGCATTCCTCTTGTGTTGTGCATGTAAATTTCAACCAAGGTCTAGAATAAACCGTTTATTTATTTTTAAAAAATAGTGAAACTGCTAAACCTATAAAAGTACTAGGAATAGTATCGGACAGCGAGCTCGCTTGGAAGCCTCATAAAGACTAATACACTGTAAAGTTTCTAACTATAGTGGTGGTAGACATGCTGCTCTAGTTAAACAAATTCTCCTTGACCAATTGCTAGAGCAAACACGAAGAAATTAGGCCCCCCAAGCTGTACCTCCAGACATCTGACAGGTGAAGCTTCAACCAAGAACCTGATATTCTCTGAATCCACCTTGTGTGGCANTAGGGTTTGTAAATAAATACTTTGATTTTGACATTATTGTGATTTAGAAATAAAGTGAGTTTTGAGCTAGAAAGGATCAGAGTTCTATAATTACTATAGGGAGCATTAGATGAAACAAAGTGACGGGTTCTATTCCCGATGAAACGGATAATAATTCAGTGTTAAGTTGATACAGAAAACAGTCGATCGTAGGCGTCATAGGCACTTTGCACCTGCACTACGGTTGTGGGACGATATGAGATGATAGCCTGGAGGGGATGAGAGCTTAACTTTTAGAAGGGGAGATGCCAAAGTGTGAAGCTGCCGTAGCCTGACCGGCCGTACCTTGACTATGCCAGACTGTGATCTGTCCTTCTCACGACTCAGTATAACAACACCAGCTAAACCTCACTCATTTCAATTGAGACTCTAAAACACATCCGTGTAGAAAGAATAGGAATAAATATAGTTATAGCAATAGAAATAAATTTAGTATAATGTAGTATTCTCAAATCAAGTACCTGTTCCAGTACGCCAAAATCTAGTATTCTGAGGAGTTAGTAAATGAGGAGGAGTATTTAATTGTAATAATTACCTCAAAATTTAATCTAAATTAAATTTTACCTTTTTAATAATTAAAGCAGAAAAGGTAGCAGATGAAATCACAAATAAAAATCCAATTAAAATATTTAATTTATTTAATTTTTTTTTTTTTTTTTAAATTGTTTCTTTTCACAAGTAGCTCTTTGACGATTAACATATATACGAACATTAGGACTTACTTTTAAAATCTCTCCACAATAAGAATAAGAATAAATATAGTTGATTATAAATTTAGTTGATTATAAGANAATCGAATTAGTTTTTACTAATGACAACAAATAATAACGGCAATTATTTAATCAAACAAAATTGAATAATAAATAAATACCGAATCATAAAAAAATAAAACTAACTGAAAGTAACAATAACAAGACTATTAAATACAAGTACAGTGATGATGTTTGAATGTCAGATGGAGATGTTACAGAGTGGTGGCTGTGCTCAAGCTGACACCTTGTTCAACTCTTGAGTTTCCTCTCTGAGTCTTCTGCTCCTCACTCACTTGCTTCCTCTTCGGCTTACCTAGCTTATTGTTCAGCTGCGTACGTAGGTTACGAAGCTTCTTCAAAATGTTGGTTGAATCAGTAAGAGTTTGAGCAGGTGTAGAAGCTGTTGTAGCATTCCTCTTGTGTTGTGCATGTAAATTTCAACCAAGGTCTAGAATAAACCGTTTATTTATTTTTAAAAAATAGTGAAACTGCTAAACCTATAAAAGTACTAGGAATAGTATCGGACAGCGAGCTCGCTTGGAAGCCTCATAAAGACTAATACACTGTAAAGTTTCTAACTATAGTGGTGGTAGACATGCTGCTCTAGTTAAACAAATTCTCCTTGACCAATTGCTAGAGCAAACACGAAGAAATTAGGCCCCCCAAGCTGTACCTCCAGACATCTGACAGGTGAAGCTTCAACCAAGAACCTGATATTCTCTGAATCCACCTTGTGTGGCAATTAATTCCTTTATGAATTTCAGTGGAATAGAAATTTCAATATAAGATAAAGCAATAAAATAGAAAAAATAAACTGAATGTTGTTATTGCGAGGAGCTTAATGTTGTCTAAGATTGGAGGTGTTAGCGATTAGCAGTGGGTAGCATTAGATGAAACAAAGTGACGGCTTCTATTCCCGATGAAACGGATAATAATTCAGTGTTAAGTTGATACAGAAAACAGTCGATCGTAGGCGTCATAGGCACTTTGCACCTGCACTACGGTTGTGGGACGATATGAGATGATAGCCTGGAGGGGATGAGAGCTTAACTTTTAGAAGGGGAGATGCCAAAGTGTGAAGCTGCCGTAGCCTGACCGGCCGTACCTTGACTATGCCAGACTGTGATCTGTCCTTCTCACGACTCAGTATAACAACACCAGCTAAACCTCACTCATTTCAATTGAGACTCTAAAACACATCCGTGTAGAAAGAATAGGAATAAATATAGTTATAGCAATAGAAATAAATTTAGTATAATGTAGTATTCTCAAATCAAGTACCTGTTCCAGTACGCCAAAATCTAGTATTCTGAGGAGTTAGTAAATGAGGAGGAGTATTTAATTGTAATAATTACCTCAAAATTTAATCTAAATTAAATTTTACCTTTTTAATAATTAAAGCAGAAAAGGTAGCAGATAAAATCATAAATAAAATTCCAATTAAAATATTTAATTTATTTAATTTTTTTTTTTTTAAATTGTTTCTTTTCACAAGTAGCTCTTTGACGATTAACATATATACGAACATTAGGACTTACTTTTAAAATCTCTCCACAATAAGAATAAGAATAAATATAGTTGATTATAAATTTAGTTGATTATAAGAATAATTTTAGTTGATGTATATAAGGCAATGATACAGAGTTTACTAAGTTATGCCATCATTCTGTGGGGTCATAAGAATCTGCAAAACTCCTAATTCTACAAAAGAAGGCACTAAAGATCATAGCGGGAGCTAAAAGGCATGAATCAAGCAGAAAGTTGTTCATAAAATATAAAATAACTAGCCGGATCGGTGCGCTTTGCGCACCTTATCCGTCTAGAAGTTGGCGCTATGTGAAAATTATAATTAAAACAATATAATTATTATATTTTTATTGTTTCCTAATTTCTTATTTTAGTAAAAGTAGGCTATATTATTTTTTTAATCCATTTTCAATTATTCTATTTTATACTCCCTTCAATTTTCAATTTTAGTTACAATGAGTCTATGTACCAACTTTAAGATCTTTAAATCCACTGGAAGCTAAGATAATAGTATCTGATTAAATCCAAGATGGTGGCCATATGTTGAAGTGAAAGTACCTTTAATTTTCTACTTTAGCTATCATAGGTCTATGTACCAAATTTCAGATCTCTAGGTCCCCTAGAAGCTGAGATAATAGAGTTTTATTAAATTCAAGATGGCGTTTATAATTTAATATGGCGGACATTTGTTGAAGTAAAAGTGTCTTTAATTTTCTTCTTTCGGTACCATAAGTCTGCATCAAATTTCAAATCTCTAGGCCCACTGGAAGCTGAGATAATAGAGAGTTATTAAATCCAAGATGGCGGTTGTAATTCAATATGGCGGCCATATATATTGAAATCAAAACGCCCGAACTTTTCTATTTATGGTACACTCTATGTATGTACCAAATTTCAGATCTCTGTCAATGGGAAGCAGGAGAATTACTGATGAATAAATCGAAGATGGCGGCTATAATTCAATATGGCGGCCCTATATAAAAATCAAAATGGCTGCACTTTTCTATTTATGGTAGACTATCCAAATCTGAGGTTGATCATTCTATAATTGGAAAGAGATTGTACTTGACATTATTTGTTATTAAACAATGTATATTGTAAATTGGAGGAATATTTCCAAGAAATGTTTTAATGTAAATTATGTCTTTTTAGGGTCCATAGGCAAAAGCCAAGGACCCTTATATTTTCGTGCGTGTGACTGTCTGTCTGTCCGTCCGTCGCATGCTCTCACGGCTACACCTTTCGTCCGATGACTTTGAAATTTGGCATGTATATGTCTTGTAACTACCCACACATGTTAAAAATATAGCGACTTAAAAAAAAAAATTTTCAAAAAATTTAGGGTAAAAAAACTTAAGGGTTAATTTTTTTTTTTTTCGACATCGTGAGGGGTATCATATGAAAGGGTATGTCGAGTTGATTACAAAAATATATAATTCTTTGGTTATAACTTTGATAGGGCGAGCGTAGGCACGTTTGAAGTGGGTCTGAAACGTGTCCCCCCCCCCTCTATCTCGCTTATGTGAAGTGCAAAAAATCTGAAAAAATTCC
>KZ651718.1:297430-312332 GCA_001010745.2 Gerris buenoi
AAAGATAGGAAACGAAAAATTGTTTGGGGCCATGAAAAATTACTTACAAAAAGAAGTGAAATCCCAACAAAAACACTAGTGTAAAAAAATAAGCCGTCTCGCGTAAAAAGTAGTGAAAGTTGATCATAGGTTTAGCCAAGTCTCCCACTGTCCGAGTAAGTTCCACTAGGTCTAATTTATCCAGTGCAAGAACATGATGTTTGTCTGTCCTCTCTCTTAATTCCCTTTCCCAAATCACTCTACACGTTTAAATTTAAATACCTTTTCTGACTTGGCAAATTCACACCCCAAAGAGGCTAAAATTAAATGCAGCCATGTATACGAATTCGTATCCTTGTGCTACGACGCTCAAATGAAAAAATAATATTTATTATTTGAATTAAGTTTGTGGTGTGAATTTGCCAAGTCAGAAAAGGTATTTAAATTTAAACGTTTAGAGTGATTTGGGAAAGAGAATAGAGATAGGAACAGACAAACATCATGTTCTTGCACTGGATAAATCAGACCTAGTGGAACTTACTCGGACAGTGGGAGACTTGGCTAAACCTATCATCTCACTACTTTTTACGCGAGACTTGGCTTATTTTTTTACACTAGTGTTTTTGTTGGGATTGAACAAAACTTATACCTTTAAATACATAGTCACTAAATGTCACCTTCAAATACTCAACAGTTATTTTTCAATTTCGGTGACTTCCAGTAACGACCTTTATTTTTCTGATTGTGACCTTTATTTATACGTATATGTATATTGTAATAAGAGCAATAATGGATTCTGCTGAAATTCAGATCTACTATAAACCCTGAGCGTTTTCCTTTCTCGGTTCCCACAATAAAAGAAACAAAAAATCGTAAAAGTTAATAGCGGGGTCATTTCGTATAGGTTCTGTCAATTCTGATGCTGTATTTTTTTAGCAGAATGATCTAATAACTTTGTTGGAAGTATAAGGTCCATAAAAAAATATTAAGTTTTCTCTTTTCGGCGAGTACAAAATATCGGTGGATTTGATAAGGGCCGTAGCCAGTATCCTCGTTGTAATTTTGTTTCATTCTACTGAGATACATCTTGACCACCCAGTATTATTATTAGTATTATTATTCGTACCGAAGTAAATTGCCTTCGATTCAAATAGTATTATTTTTTTTTAATAAACTTTGGTTCAACTTTGGCAAACTTGTTTCGGTCGCTTGGTTAACCTTATTAATTGTTGGAAGATAATGTTTCGTCCACTGCTTCTGATTATTACCTTTAGTTTGCATTATTCCGTACTGTGTTGTTACGGTTGAATTAATAGAAGTACATTAATTAGTGTACAGGGTGACGCAAGGGATTCCAGCAATGTATAATTTCATATCTAAGGGTTATTTAAAAAATATTAATTACACGTTAATAGGAAATTTGTTTAATTTAAATTTATACGGTGGCAGCGGAGTAGTAGGATCGATCTTTCTGAGACGTTCTGCCACGACTTGACGCACGGCTTCTCCAGTTATCATTCCAATTTCCTCTTGAATATTGGCTTCTTGTTGAGGTACGGACTCTGGCTTATTCCGTACACACGTTCTTTCAACTATACCGAAGAAAAAGCAGTGGCAGTTATATTTGATGAACGTCATGGTCGATCATTTCAATTTTTCTTAAATTTTAAAATTATAATTTAAATTTTTTATTAATGTCATTTTTGTTTGTCGTTGCACGTTGTAATCTTTCTTTACAGGTCCCGAAAAGAAAGAAGAATTTTTAGATTAGTCGAATCACTTTAAATTGGCGATTTAACGTCTTCTGCTCTATTTCGTTCGTCGAACACACGATCCGGCTGCTCCGACATTTTAGACCGAACTGTGCGTGTGAAGGCTTGCGGCCATTTCGACTGATTCAGGCGGTAAATCACACACGTTTGCAGGCGGTTGGCCTCAAAGCGGGCTGTCCGGTCTGCATAATATCAGGCATGTATTGTTACGTCTTTAGCAACAAGTCTGATCTCGGTAACTTTAGCTCTAAATGTTTACTAGGATTTGTATTGCATTGTAATTAAACCCAGCCGAAAGGAGTAGTTACTGGATTATTAATTATAACCTTTCTAATGTAGCACACTGTCAACAAAACATACATCATTAACGCTAATAACATGTAAAATTATGTAATTGCGTCAATCAATAAAAGATAAAAAATAAGGATTTGTGTGGGTTATTTGTTTGTTATTAATAACATGTTATGATGAGTTAATGTACATCTGTTTTACTCGGTGTTGGTTTGCGTTTACTATTAAGCAGTGAAAACGAATATATTTGCTACTGTTTCCTTTCATCAGATGGCCAAACTCATGTCGTATAATCCATTCGTACATGAAAGAAAACAAAGAAAATATTTTCGGATTCGAGCGAACGCTTTGCATCGATAAATGTGGCGCTCCCCTTGGCATAACAGAGTATTATCTCTTGAGGATTATCTAAGATGGCGAAGTGGGACCGTGTGGGAACCTTATTCTCAGTTTTGTAGATCGCGGCTTCTAAGTTTGTTAGACTCGTTGAGATTCTGCAAGTGAAAGGTTATCTTCGGCCATTTGCAACAAGCTCTGTTTTCCAGTGGCGATACTCTCTGCTTTCACTTGAACTAAACATATTTACGATTCGAGGACGGAGGAAGGTAAAGTGAGGAGTGGACGTTCAAGTCGACGCAGTGTCTCGGTTGTTTTTGTTTTTGATCGGTGCTGTTTGGCTTGGCTTTAGATGCTGTAAAGTGACGGCAGGTGTTAAGTAGCAGAAACGGCAATAAAACGTTTCGAAACTAAGAATAGAAAGGTAAGAGGCAGGTAGACCCCAGCTCGGGCAGACCCTGGCAGACAGCGTGGTGCCTTAGGGTCAAGTACCCTGTCTACGTACTTCTAGTACTTCCGACGTTCTCCGGTCTGACCTAGATCCACACCTGGTTTACTTCACAATGAACACGGATCGTAAAAATCCTCCGGACAACAGTCTACGTTCCGGACGAATAAACTCGGATATAAATCTGCTCACTCCCTTGTAACAGGGCTCGCAGCTATTCAGCCCAGTTTTTTCCACTTGGACTTACTTCTAAAGTGCTCTTTTTTTAAAGCGCTAAATCTCTGCAGTGTAAAAACTATTTTTTCTCGAAGATTTCTTTCCGCTAGATAATTCCAGATCGGTGAATAAAGTATTTTGGCATTGTACTTGTAAAAAAAACTATTTGACATCTTGTACGGGGACTTTCTAAATTCCGATTTGAAATAATCCCAAAGATATTTATCTTATGAGAATTGCAGGATGTAGGCAGGTTCCACGAGGAGCCATGTGGACGCTCTGGTCGNAACCTCAACAGAGTTGAAAAAGAATTAAAGAAAATACCATCGGCAATAGTTTGGCGTGCTACATGTGCGGTGCGCATATTTCCACTCTACGTATGAATCACGAGTCGTGTTGTTTAAGGTGTCCTACACTTGAACCTGGCTTCAAACCAAAATTAGCTGTTGGACTTCTCTCCTTTATCGTATATTTTGCACGCTGAGAGCCGACTGGAGCCGATCTAGTACGCACGTGTTAATCCAATGCACATAAGTTCCATCGACAACATCCCTGGGTGGCTCGGGCCGGTCCAGCACGAATACCTCGTATTGGTTGCGTCCTAATCCATTTTAATGCGTTTATTTTTATCGTCAGAATCCGGGCCCGATCGGCAATCAAACCGATTTAGTAATACAGATCTTAATTTAATTTAATGCATTTTATTCTATCTGTAAAATTGGGGCCATCTCGGGCCGGTCTCGGTAGTTATGTGTACCAGCTTTACATATTGGGGAGCGGGTCTGTTGGAGTGATCATCACAGTCCTTTATTTATATTTATATTCACTTTTGAGTGTTGTTTTCTGTCCTTTATTTATTTTAAATTCATAATCGATATCCTCATAGTTATTACAATTTTTTTCCAAAACAAAAAAAGGGATAAATAAACCATTATTTTTGAATTGATTTATTAAAAAGTCCATGTTGGAGAAAGCAAAACTAAATGAAGTCGGCGAAATATGCGGGGGTTTTTAACTTCGTCCATTTTGAAAACAAAGTTCCCTGAATTATACAGATCTTTAAGTTAAAGTAGGCGAGTTAGGGTGTGGAGAGCTTAGAGGGTTTTCCTGGGTTTGATGAAACACATGATGTGGATTAAGACCCAACTGTGAGGTCTGTCTGGGCTGGCAGACAGCCTGGTGCCTCGCAGCTTACCTCGCAGCTAATCCTTCCCACGTTGCCCAAATCCTTGACTGCCAGATGTTCGCTTATCTGCCCAACATTAACAACTTTCTACAAATTTTACCTATTTAATTTCCCCCTAAAATATACTCTCCTTTTTATATGATAATAATTACGTGTGATATTGATAAGGCATTCACATGTTACGACTGTGGTTTTAAGATCGGTGAATAAAGTATTTTGGCATTGTACTTGTAAAAAAAACTATTTGACATCTTGTACGGGGACTTTCTAAATTCCGATTTGAAATAATCCCAAAGATATTTATCTTATGAGAATTGCAGGATGTAGGCAGGTTCCACGAGGAGCCATGTGGACGCTCTGGTCGGAGCCATGTGGACGCTCTGGTCGGAGCTGATTTAACTAAGTCTACTCAGTTCAACATTACTCACGTCCTATTGATGACGCCCCAATCATTAAATGATGGATCAACTGAGAAAACTTTTTTCAAAATAAAATCAAAAAATGCTTTTTGAAAGCTTTTAGATTTAAATGTTGTATTAATTACTTATTGCTAGCTGATGCTCACTATTAGCTAGTAAGCCATTTGGTCGCAGCAGAATGAGTGTAATTTATTAAATAGTTTTGTCCGAATCGTCTGACCGATTTATTTATTTTTTACTTATTTTTAAATAGGTCAATTAGGGTATAATATGTAGTAAGAGTTAACAACTCATTGTGGGGGAGAAACTGGCTATATTTCGTCCCCCTCCGGGACATAATCATGCCTAAAACATCATTACATAATATAGTTAACAAATTTTTAAATAAGATCTTTATAAAAAAAATGAACACTTAACTTATTTAAACCATTGAAAATTAAAAATAACATTGAGATCATTACCTATGAAGGGTGGAATTAGTCACATTATACTCAAACTAAGTTGGTGTTGTCAAATAAATAATGAAATACATTGATTAAAATACTNGGAAAAGTTGTAGGTCTTTTACAATCAGTTACATCTGCTTTGCGATAAGATTTTTAACTTTTCGGATTTTTCCAGTCGGTTTAGGCCGATTTCTGACCAAACCCCAAAAAAACCACGAGTCTCTTGATGGTTAAGAAGTACCCAAACATTTTGATGAGCGGGTAAGTGGGTTGATGGGAAAACCTATTTTTTATTTTTTTTATTTTTAATACATTATTTTTTATAATAGTTGAGGATAACTTTGGTTTTACTCAATATTTTGTCGATGTAACTAAGCCTACAGCATGCATTCACCTCTCAAACAAAATTAAATTGATTCCGTTTAGCCAGTTTTGCGCCTATAAAGTCGGACTGGTGGTGACAGGCACAATACATACATACATACGCGTAAAAAGTTAAGTCCAGATTTGGGTTTCGCAAATGTATGAAATGAAAAAGAATAAAAAAAAACTTTCAATTCTGACCAGTGTACAGACAAAACTTAACCTCTATATTTATAGATATTTGAGAGGAAACTAGAGATTAGAGGAGTGAAAGATATTGGCTCTATAAGAAAGAGTGTCAGTGTGTGTTTGTATTGTTCTCTTTGAAATGCCAACAATATGAGAGTTACTATTTGTGTTCTTACTTGTTTATTCTGCTTTTAAGATTTAAACCAAACTGTATAAAACAAACGATACAAACTGAGTTACACTGTGTGGTGTGCACACTAGTGTGGCGTGTACACGAGTCGTGTTGTTTAGGCTGCTCCCTCGCTAGTTCCATCTTTGCCAATAGTTCTACAGATATTACGAGTTTACATTTTTCTTCGTCTTGTATTTTTGTTGTTTATCTAGACAACAATAGAAAATAAAAAAATAAATTTTTGTCTATAAAATTAAAGTTTTGTCTGAACATCGGTCAGAATTAAATTTTTTTTGGATACTTTTTTCATTTCATGCATTCCGAAAACCAAATCCGGCCTCAACTTTTTTCATGTATGTATGTATGCGTGTCTATCGTCACCAGTTCGACTTTACAGGCGCAAAACTGGCTAAACGGAATCGATTAATGTTTTCAGAGGTGAGCGTAAGCATTTTGTAAAAAATATTGAGTAGAACCAAAGTTATTAACAATTTTAGAAAAAAAGTAAAACACAAACCTAAAAAAAATTGGTTGCCCCATCTTAACCAAAACCCAACCAAAGAAGAACTCGCTATCAAGGAGAGAGGAAAAACTTTCTCAGTTAAAATGATTTAACTGAGAAAGTTTTTAACTCTCAAAAAAATGATTTCTCATGAAGACTTTCATAAAGAAAATGATGATATTATCTACATTTTGATTACGGGGTTTCTACTTACTAAGAGTAAACTCTTTATGGTTTTGAAAAACATTATTTAGAAAAGTAGTTCAGAATTAAAGAACGACTAAATGTTGTTACCCACTATGTTGTCACTAGAAGACAAAATTAAATTCGTCAGATTTTACTTTCTTCTGTTTTCTTGTCCGATTACTTATTTAGGAAGCGATATTTACTTTCTTCTGTCACAACGGAATTCTGTCACAATTGGACACAAAATATTAGCTTCCTTTACCTTTGGTTAGCTAGGAAGCAATACAAAGAATAGAAAATGTGGTGTTCTTTTACAGTTTATCTTAAAAGTTTCCCCAAAGAGTAAAATGTTCAAGATGGCCAAATATTCCAGTCATATCCTTGTGACAATAAAGAAAGGTACCAGAGCAGGACCAAATAAAATAATAGCTTTTTTTATTTTATTTTTTTTTTTTTACTATAAAACAAATGAACACAGAGCAATTTATTTGTATAGAATTTATGAAAACATTAAATACATTTTTGCGACCTCTTTGCCATCAGTGAGGTAGATGTAATATTTTGCAGACTTGTAATATTGTTGGTAATATAATGAGATGTCCACCTTGTCATTGAAGACACAACTTGAGACATGAGATATTTAGACACGTCGGGTATCTCGGCAACACACAGGATACAGATCTCAGAGCTCCCACCTAAAAACACTCGTATCTTATTTTGCCATCTTACCACAGATATTATAATTCATTCTCTGATATTTATTCCTAAAACTAAGCTAACAACAAAATAATTGAAAGATAAATAGAACTTTGTTTATTGTACTACGTTTTTAAATTTTCTGTCATAAATCATAAATGTGAAATCTGTCAAAATGAAGACTGTAAGTATGGGACATGCCAAAACAAATAAAATAACTTGCAGATTTTTTCCGAACTAACTTTCCTTACAGCACAATTTGCTGAAAACGAATTAAATTTTGCCGAAAGACGGATAAAAGTATTAAAATAATGCATTTTCATCGTGTTCTGAGCTATTCTAAAAGTTTCAAATGTCTAACTACTCGGGAAGTCAGTTAAAAATCTATTGCAAGATTTGTACTGGACAAACATCCAAACAAGAAAGCAAGCTAATAAAATCGTAGTAAAATAGTTGACACTTTGTCAATAGGTTATTATGCTCGACGCCTGGTTGTCAGCTTGGAGGAGCTAAAGCAAACCTTTATATTGTAAATATTTACTTAAAATTAAATAAAATGCTAGTATACGGAAATTATTATTTCGTTTTTATTTAGAGACACAACAAGAAATTAATAATTATTAGAAAACGACTATTACGAAAACCTCAACAGAGTTGAAAAAGAATTAAAGAAAATACCATCGGCAATAGTTTGGCGTGCTACATGTGCGGTGCGCATATTTCCACTCTACGTATGAATCCACGTTCCCATGAAAGTATTCGGATGTGCTCAAGAGTAATCTCGGCAATGACCTGAACCGATTCTTTCTTTCTACTCGTCAAGAGTTAGGGAGCGAAACTATTTACCCGTGTAATTTTATTTAAACATACCCTCTGATTCCTAGCAGGAGCCCCGTGAAGGCTAGTATACACGTCAATAACTATGTGAATATAGACTGGCAATCAAATAGGAATATTTGGGTGATATTATATTTGTCGTTAAGTTGGAAAAATTGTGGTGGGTTCTCGGAAGGACTTGGGAGGATGTCAGATGGATTTTATTTTCGAGCTTACCGAAGGTACCGGAATCTATGTGGCCGTTGTAGAACGAAATTTTTTAGTTCCCCGAATTAAAAAAATCCAAGGCGGAAATCCGTGTGACACAGCAGGGAACATTTTCGGTGCGGTGCCTGTCTGCAGGTTTGTCTGTCAGGTCTGCAGGTTTGTCTGTCAGGTCTGCAGGTTTGTCTGTCTGCAGGTTTGTCTGTCAGGTTTGCCTGTCTGCAGGTTTGTCTGTCAGGTCTGCAGGTTTGTCGGTTTAACTTAAAACTACACATCAGATTTAATTGAAATTTAGATGACAGGTGATAATTAGCTCGTTGTCGGTCCCTTATAAGTTTCAACCTTCTGCGCTGATGTGTTTTTCTTCCACACACGCACAAACGTACACTCATTTTCACCTATCTTCAAAGTGCTCATTTGATTTTTAAGAAATTTCGATGGTTTGTCAAAAGTAACCCGCAGACCCGTCTGCGCTCTTTAAATAATGCCTAATTGATATTTTAATTCGTGTAAAAAATCAAAAAAAATCAGGGGGAAACATAAATAAATTTGACAATAATGGGCTGTAGAAGCATAAAATCCTCAAATTATAGGAAATAGGACGCGAGGAAGCTATGTGGCACACTAATGGGCAGAGTAGTGAGTTGTGTCTGTGAATGATTGATCAGTGTGGGAGAAGTATTGTTACGTTGTGATGCAGTCATAGTGAGAATCTCAAGATTGTCAAGTGGGTGATATAGTTTCAGCTCTCATGTGTCCGAGTGCCGGCTCAGTCAAATTTACTACGTACTATTACAGTTGGAGAGAAGTGTTTTGTTTTGTAGATAAAGACGTTCTTCTGTGCTTGTCTCTTTCCATTGTCGCTTGCAAATTAGACAGGGTGCGAAGTTACAGATTTATAGTTATGCTTTCCAGATTGAATTAACGCGACATCTGCTTCTACGAGTCGGTCGATCAAAGGACTTGCCGACTTGGATCGTCGACGGAGACGAGCTATAAAAACCTGTAAGTGAAAGACGTTATTACAAAACGTCCTGTACCTACTCGGTACGGTGCGATGCGGTTCTTAGAATGCAGCTAGAGAAATAACAAGGTGGGCGGCGTTCCGGTGTAAAGTGTCAAGTTTATATTTAGAAAGGTCTGGGTAGACTTGCTGGCGACTACATGTGACGGGGATTAACTGTCCGGGGTTTAACTACAGGACGGTGGCAGACAGCTCGGTGCCTGCGGGATTAACTCGCCGTGTTAATCCTTCACACCTTGCTGTCGCATTCCTCCACGGTAATTCCTGTCCGGAACCTTTCGACCCTTACGTGGAAATAAGGGAAATCGTAAACCCGACTAAATCCCTCGGTTCTCACGTCCCTTACCTTATCTCCCTCGTAAAGCTACCCCAAGAAAAAAATTGTTATCGAAGAACTTTCCTGTGTGAAATTTCGAATGTTAATCTTGAAGCATTATCCGAGTGAAACTGCAAAGAGTTGGTACAAATTAAAATAAATAAACTGGAGGATGGCAGGGTGCTCCCACTCCATCTTCACGCTAGTCTCTTCACGCTACCTTCAATGGGCGCTCGGGAAAACTTTAAATACATTAATCAAGCATGTCGACTCAAATCCCCTCTTCTTCGAAGAGTTTACCCTTATAAAATTAGTACTGATAACATATATAATCATATCTTAGTCCGTCACCACCAGGAGATGACGGATCATCTCGGAGATGACGGTATTCTAGTGTATATAGCTTCCGACGTCTCGCCTCCTTCGCTAGAGGTAAAGGGAAGACATCCGTCAACATGCACTACGACGTGGACACCACTGGAAGTACTTATGTACCTCCCTCATCATAGTTTATAGGATGGTAATTTCTATTGTTCTCTATAAAATTCGTGCAAGCTTTTTGTTTTAGACAAAAATGTGTTTAGACACGAGGAATCATGTTGGTGAGGTGTCTACCCAATTTTATTGTAGTTTGGACGGTACTTCAAAATTAGCCCACAGAAGGTCCCAATATAAACATTCTGTGCAAATTAAATTTTTGAATAAAATTAAATGCGACTCCGCTGAATCTCGAAATCGGTTCAAACAATTGTACTTTTATTCCCAGCAGGGTAAAATTATTATGAAAAGCGTCATATTGTAGAAAGAGCAGCTCTTATTTTGAGGGGAAAAATGAGGTACATAAAGGAAATAAGTGGCAATATAGTGTGATTAGTGGCGTTTTGACTGTTGGGGAATGTGCTGAAATACCGACGATATTTAAGTAGCTTTATTAAGCAGGTCAAGTTGCAGCCATAACCACAGTTCTAATATCAGAGGATGGGAAAATCATTTTCTCAAGATGTGATTTACAGGGTTATGAACGGGGAAATGACGGCGTCATACGTACCCGCCTTGCTTTCAACTCACACGGCAAACAAGTGATAAGCGCAGACACAACATGGACATTACTGCAGTTATAGTACACTAGATGAATCAGCAACTGAATCAACTTGAGTTGCTTGTGACTAGATATTTATGAGGAGGATAATATCGGCACATGAGATTTGTGTACCGGATTAGCCCGGTATAATTTTGATCGTTTTGTCGATACTACTTCAGGTAAAGTTTTAAATAATAAAGTCTCCACTATAGGGCCATCATCAGTGCCGTTAAGTAAAACATCGGATGATGGGAGTGCAGTGAGTCTAACACCGCACCCGAAGTGAGTCTTGTATTTGTTGCTGGGTTGGCATGACTCACTCAACTCCTATCTCCCATGTTTTAATTAACATTTTTCAATTTTTAGATTTTTCGGCACTGATGATGGCCCTATAGTGGCTGAAAGCTGCTCTGAATTGTATTAAATATCTTTAACGTGGAGAGACTGTTTTATTCAACGCTAAGTGTTGAATGAAAATCATCATTAAGTCTTCATGATGACCTCGACTAACGCTTCATATCTTAACTTACTTCAGGTAAGATACTTTATGTATGATACAAGATGTTGCAAGTATTAATTTAGACGCAGATGTGGTATATTCCCCGAATACTAGTACATATTTCCTCATGTAACTGATTTTTTAAAATATTTCGTAACTTTGATTATAATCAGTTAAACGGATATGTACTAATTTACGATCCCGACAGAAATAATTAGTTTTGTTACACTCGAAGAAGGATCCACAGTCGCTCAGTAATTCCCTACAGCAAGTTTTGCCCCCTCTACCGGAGCCTCTCCACTCTTTAAGGAAAGACGACGACATATACTTAATAATTAAATAAAGCTCGAAGACAAAAGGCTTGCAACCTTTTTATTTAACGTCAGTAAATGTAAAATAATTCATAGCGGCTGAGCTATTCCGTTTCGCCTGCCGAGGCTTCAGCAACATTATATTTTTTGTTTGTTTATTAAATGAAACTGTTATATTATTGTTATGCATACTAATCTTTTTAAAATAAAATGGAGTTGTTAAAATAATTATGTATTTTTACAACGCTCGAAAAAGTATATTTGTTTTTAAGCGCTTCTGGACCTAAACCAAACGTAATTCCCTTGCTGTTTGGAGAGCAGAATCACAAGGACCCGACAGTACTTGAGAGTGGAGACGCCGAGGAAGGAGGATACACCGGCAATGGTTCTCCGGTAATGGGTTACCTCCCCGAGTCTTTTAGGATGTAATTTTAGGTTATAATTAAAAAATAATTTGGAAAACGTTTATAGTGGTGTGTTTTAGGCGTTTCAAAGGGAAGCGGTGCAATAAGAAGGAAAGGGAGATAAAGCTACGGAGGACGAGGAATATACGCGCGGCCGTGTGAGAGCGCGTCCGTGTGAGAGCGCGGCCGTGTGAGAGCGCGGCCGTGTGAGAGCGCGGCCGTGTGAGAGCGCGTCCGTCCGCATCTTCCCATCAAACTGCTCTCTTAATAGTAACAATAAAATCTTTTATATTATCGACCGGCGAGCCACGAGTCCGCAGCGCCCGCTTTTAATCGTTATTTTCTTCTTAGGCCCGGCCCGGGATAATTTATCATTTATTTAAACATAAAAAAACTAATAAATGAGGGCCCATATCATTTAGACAATTAAACTTGTTAATCGACTCATTTATTTACTTAAATTATGACTTCAAATTACGCCCGACTTTATTAAAAAGTCGCTTTGAAAATAAATACAGATGTGGGTTTCTATTTTTATCGTATCGGATTTACAACTGCCGACGTGATGTCCGGGTAGAGGGAAGCGCCACTGTGCGCTCCTCAACCCGAGATGGTTTTGTTTTAGACAGGGCTGCGCCGCAGAGACCCTATTCCACGCTTAAACTTATACATTGTAAAGTGGACCCAGATTTTGACGAATGGTAAACTAACTATATAAGACATTGTGTCACGTCACTTGATGATAAATATTACAGTTAAACAGTAGACATTTCGATTATTTGGAAATAATAATTAAAAATAATATTTTTCACTGCAGGGCCACACACCGATAAAAGCAGTTGCTAATAAACAGTCTAGGAGATAGCGTGCAAAAAAGTGTCTGACTAACATCAAGCTAGAATCGAGTGTAAGTAAATCTTTCGGTGCTGTTTAAGAATATGTGGTCGACTAAGTTCGTCTGCGGGACATAGCTTGGCAATAGGCATTTGAAAAAAATCAACAGCGGAGAGCGGCCGTGTCCAAAACTTTTTGGTGGATTTAGTTATTTACGCACCAAGGGAGGAAACAGTCATTACACCCTGAGCGTTTTGGTTGGTTCCTGAGGCGCAGCCGAGGGAACCATGAAGTTTAATCCCGAGGCGTAGCCGAGGGAGTTAATTATAACGAGGGTACTATGACTTTTTGCTCCCGTGGTACGTACAAGATTTTTCCTCTAGAAGGAAGAAAATCAGCACAAATAAAACTTAAGATTTCAATTTATCTATTTATTTAGGTATTAATAACTAAATTTACAAATGTGTGTACCTTTAATTTTAAAAATGACTTTTAAAAACAAAAGAAAACGTTTTATAACATCTTGTAGTAAAAAAAATAATATAAATTAAATGTGCAGTTCATCAATTCCAACTATGTTTTATTTGATTTCTATAATGACTTTCTATAACTATGTAACTGTAATAATAATTCAAATGTTTAATAATACTACAAAATGACTGACTGAGTAATATTTAATTTATTTGTGTTTAATTCTATAATACGAGAAATTAAAAACATAAATATAACCTGATTAGACGTAACATACCTCTTTTTTATAAGTCTTGTTCAAACTCAATTATGAAGTCATACGACATTTTAAAATGACGATAAAAATTAAAGCATCACGGCAATCAAAAGTACGTGTCATTTAAACTCTCTAATATTTTTTAAAAAAAGCTGTTAAGCAGTCGAGTCATTCAGTTAAAAAGAAACTGCTACTAGTTACAAAACAGGCAACACTGATTTTTAAACAATAATAAGTTGGCTCTACTGTTACTTTCCACCACGATTTTCACAACTAGGCTGTAATGGGATCCTTTCCTCCCTATAAAGTAGGGTGGGAAGTTAATGTTTTCTCCCTTCTGGAGGAAAAAGTGATTTATATGATCCTGAGTAAGAAATTAGTCAGTAGACTCAAAATCTAGTTGACGGTAGTTTGTAACTTAATAGGTGACAAAGCTTAATTAGGATAATGTTTGACGAACTGACCTATCAAGTGACAAACTTCCGTCGACTTGATTATGGGTCAACTAACCGATTTCGTATTCAGGATCATGAAAATCACACTGTCCTCCAAAAAGTGCTGAATACGGCGGCTCTCCACCGGTTCGCTTTTTTCAAATGCCTATTGCCAAGCTACGTCCCGCAGACGAACTCGGCCGACCACGTATTCTTAAAAAGGCACCAAAAGATTTATTTACACACGAAATTCTTCCTTGACGACACTACCTCGATCTCCCGTTCTAGAAGTAGTAAGAATCCGTTTAAACTCCGGGAGAACGGTTCGTTTTCCGGTCGAGGAAAACCACGCTATGAGGCGACAAATGTCATGTTTCGTCATATATCAGAAACATTCGTGATAGTGGAGGGTTAAAACGAACTGATTGCCATGCCTGTGTAAAATATCTACTCCGTCTTACGGCCTTACAAAACATCAGTCCCCAGCATCAAACAGATACGTCATCATACGTACTTGAAAAAGTAAATAGAATTTAAGGCGGCAAATTCAACAGATTATGCCGAGAGACAGGTTTGTTTTCTCTCAAAGTAACAACACGTGCTCATCTGAAGAGCTCCTCAAATCGCATCGTGATGAGACGACGGTGACCGCAATCATCATGTCATGTTATTATGACAACAACCTGGTTCTCTAGTCCAGGTCATAATGTTGTTTAATGTGGTCAGGGTGAATCTGACCCCATGTCCGACGGCAAACTTGGCAGGAGCCACCGATAAGTTTACAAACTAACAACACATCAGTGCGTTTCTCAATGAGGTCCCCACGTCCGACCTTCTCTCCACACTTCATGCAAATGTGACAAAAGTACATTACGCGTCGAGTGTGGAAAGTAGCATTTTGCATGCGAGTGTGGAGTTTGCACCCGAGCGACAGCGAGGGTAGTAAAACCACACGAGCAATGCAAAATGCCGTTTTCGCACGATTTGCGTACCGTACTTTATCTACGATTGTTAGATTTTAATAATAAAT
>KZ651718.1:330107-362178 GCA_001010745.2 Gerris buenoi
GTTTACTAGTTAAGTATGAATGAATTAGGATATTAAAGCTTTAGATGTGGTTCAAGTTACTCGTGCTCTCTGTATACATAACCACTCTTTGACTCTATACCTCTTAGTTAGCGATTAGTTGATACTTGGCGTTGCTACAAAGCCTGTGTTTCTCCAGAACGGAATAATTAAATGAATAACAAGTGAAACAATATTTCTAGTTGTAGCTATCAATGGTGCTATTTCAGTTTCTCGGAGGTACGTTGTTGGAAGTGGAATATTAGCAGTTAATCTAGAGCTATCTTCTACTCGCTAAACACCCAAAACTTATATTTATCTTATTAACTTATAGTATATCTTCAAAATGTACAAAACACTTTTTGCTTCCGAGTTTACCGGAAGTAACGGAAGCCATGTGATCGTTCGGAAGTACGAACATTTTTCGTACAAAAATCCGTTTCAGACTTGAGAGAACATGTTTGGTTTCGTGTCTGTCTGTCTGTCGTCTGTTCCTTAATTTTTCAAATCTACCTTTCATATTTTATTCAAATACGGATGGCAGTTCATAATTAGCCCGTTGTCGGTCCAATATTATTTTTAACCTTTTGCGCCCATTCCGTTTCTTTTCCACGTGCGCACAAATATTCATATATTTTCAAATGTACTCGTCTAATATTTATAAAATTCGGATCTGTTCAAAGTAGCCCGCGGATAACCCCAGAATAATTTCAACTGTTTGCGCCCTACAGCTTTTGCTTAATTGATACTTTAATTCTTGTAAATAATCGAAACAATTTTGAAAATAAACAAGTAAGGCGCGCTTCACGTATGTACGTGAGGCGATAATCGCCGGTTTCTGTACGATTAAGTTTAAATATTAAGTGTAATAGTTGCATATTATTTTTCTACACTTGAAGACCTTTAAATTGATGTATAACATGCCATGGTAACTAAAAACTTTTTTTTAGTCACCCGCCATATTGGCCGGGCCGCCATCTTGGAAATATTATGAGTATAAACTCCAAAATTTGTCCAGTTTTCTAAAATGCCGAGATGTACCTGTGTGCCAAATTTCATGTTTCTAGATGTTGTAGTTTATGAATTGAAACAAGCCAACGGACAAACGAAACCAACGGACAGACGGACAGACAGAGCCGTTACATAAGGTTTCTTTTTGTACTTTGAACAGAAACCTAAAAGCATGAAATCAATAAAGTACGTAATAGGACGTGAGCAAGCTATGCGCCACATTAATTGGCAGTGAAAATGTTTGTCTGCTGATGTTTGTATACAAACGACGCGACGTACGTCTACTCACTTAGCCTTCTAATTACGTATTGTACTCATACTGAACGTAACAAATAATAATATTTGTATTAATTAGCGTGTTTCTTGGCGAATTTGAGGAAATAAGCGGAACCATAAGATCAAAGTTGGATAAGGAATTACGTGAAATGGTTTATAATAATTTGTGTTATCAATCAGGTAAAAATTAAAGTTAGTATCTTAAATTAATAATTGTAAAGATTAATTAATACAATGAATGAATAAAGGCGGGAAGTGCGGGATTGTGGGAAGTCCTTGCGAGCCAGCTGTTGATTGGCTGGCGGGGATAACATCCGCACACAAACGTAGCCGCACCACTACTGCGACAGCCGACAGCGCTGATGACTACAAGTACTACCACGGCTGTACCATCGTGTAATATAGCATCAGTAGATGGTATACTCAACGTGGTGACTGTGTGCTACATTGTTTATTGACGTAGTGCAGGAATCGCACATGTGAGAGACCTCGAATAAACTTTTTTTTTGCTAAATGTTTTATGTAAATCAATAAGAATCAAACTTCGAACTACCCCAATTCTTTCTCTTTAATATTTATATTTTAGTTTTGTACTCAAGGCAAATTACAGTAAGAAACTATTGATTTTTAAATTCTGTACCTCAGAGGTATTGAAGACTGATGCGTGAACGGAAAAATTGAGCGACAGACAGACCTAGGCACGGAATAGAATTCTCTATCCTGTAGACCGATTTCTTTCTTATAATTTTTGAAACCGGAAACATAAAATACTTTTTCCTACAGTTGACCGATAAAGTGGTTGTTATCTCACTCAAAATAGTACGCAAAACAGCAGATCCCTGCACTTACTACTTTACCGCACTCCAGTGTTCCAACTTACGAACATAAAGACCTTAAATCTAAACAAAGATTTAATAATATAAATTATAATTATAATAACAATGACAAGTAATGGTTATTTTTTGTCTAACTTTACGATTTAAACAATATATATCAAATATAAAAATGTTGAAGAATAAAAAGTGAAGATAAAAAATCTAAAATAAAGAATGAAATGTGATGAGTAAGGGTTATGATGAGAAATAAGTTTGCAAAAAATAATCCGGCAAAAAAAGGCAACACTGTCTATAAACAGAACATCTGGTTTACTTGATATTGTAAAACCTTTAATACATGTTGACAAACAATATTATTTTCAATTTATTTACAGATTAAAAACAAACTGTAGGAAAAATGTAATGTGCAACTCGAGCTTAAAGTGTCTTTGCTGCACTCGAGAAACCGATCACACATAGCTTCCCTTACCTTCGGTCAGCTCGGAAGCAAAATCTCTTATACAAGTACTTTATAAGAAAAAATAATTGAGAAATGAGTGCAGTAGATTTATCCGTCCTTTCTTAACGGCTTATTATTTCTTTTTGAGTAACGTCCCTAGACTGCAAGATACGTTCTGAGCCGAGAAATAATTTATAATAATGGTTGTACTGGGATTGAGTGGGAGGTTTGTCGACGTGAGATTCAGTGTAGAGTGAAGACGCTCGTCTGAAGGGAGTCTGGTCTGGACCAGTAGACCGAGCTCATCTTTACTTCGAGCTTTGTATTGTCCAAGGCAAAGTTAACGTCAGCTCGGGTCCTGCGCTTCTTACAAGTTTCTTTAGATGTTTTAATTAACGACCCGGCAAGTGTTCAGGTGCGGGTAGAGTCCGTCGTATATGGCACTTTTATTTTGTTAGACCCACTACAACATACAAGGGATTTGATACACGCTTTACCTACCGTTCATAACTTGAAGTATCAGGTGAAAAAAAAAAAAAAAACTATATTACGTCGAACAAATTAAAATGATTAGGCTGTTCTATAATTAGTAATTAAGTACAATTATGACTCGTGTGTGTTGGAGCTGCTACCTCACTCTTTGTTCTATACATAGTGAATGAATTCCTTCTTCATTAGCCTTGTAAACGCTTATTTCAGGGTAATTATCAAATGTGCTATCTACGACATATAGAAATAAACAGCCTCTAATAGTTGCCTCCTGTGTAAACATCACGGGTAATTACACCACACAGGCTACCCAAACAAACAATATAAATGATGAAAAATAATCATACAAAATAAGTTATATACTTTAAAAAACCCAGTTTGATGTAAGTGTGGAATGGAGGAGAAGATAACGAGTTCTATATGGGATATTAGTTAGAAGACGACGGTTCACATTAAACAAATGAGACGGTAAAGACAAAGAGGCAGCGGGACCGTGCAGTGGGACCGTGCAGCGGGACCGTGCAGCGGGACCGTGCAGCGGGACCGTGCAGTGGGACCGTGCAGCGGGACCGTGCATCGGGACATGGAGTCATTAACACCGCGTGAAAGCCCGAGTCGTTTCGATATGTTTGCTCAGTCATTACAGTAACCGTCTGCTTCCGACCCGACAGTTGTTTGACTTAGTAATTTCCCTTGAAAACGAGCTACCTGTGAACTTGACGAGTTGGTTTTCTGCCGCGCGACATACTTGGAGACGAGGTTTGGGTTAAGGACCTGGCCACGTGGCTCTAAGGATCCCGTACTTCGCACACTGTGTTGCAACTCTTCATTTACTAACAAACACTGGTTAGTAAGTGTGAACCACTAAGTGGTAACCAACAGTTTTTTTTGAGATGTGTTAAGATGTACTGTTTAAATGCAATTAATATTGACGATGTTAAATATAGGTATTTGGATTTGGGGATTTATTGGTAATACTAATGTTGTTTGGCAAACAACACTGAGATCTAGACTTTATTTCTCTGTTTACCTGCTGACAGTTTAATCACTAATTATTTAAATCTTTACAATCTGATAATTATTACCGATGAAGTAGATCCAGTACACGACTTTATTTCAAACCATGATAAAGTCTGCTTTAAACTAATGTATACGGAACCGTGGAATGCAATCTGTAGTCTGTTAATATTACGGAGCAAACTTAAAAAGCTCACCGCCAGGCCGAGCTGACATTGAAAAATTAATTTAAACCCCCCGATAAAAATATCTTGACACTGTTATTTCGATAAACTTTATAAGAAGATTTTACTGTCTATTTTGCCGCCTCCTCTACTCAATGCAAATACTACTGACTACTGACATAATTACTATTGAAAAATTAAATATCGATCAATTCGTCTTGATTACAATATTTAGGTTTTCATGGAGTACATAGTAGACAGACAAAATATGGAGTATGTACCAATAGACAAACTAAAAAAAAAAAAAAATTATATGAATATATATATATATATATATAGTTTACCTGCCTGAAATTTAATGTCATTTACAAGTGCCAGCATTTAATATTGNCTTGTCTCCATGTCACACTAGTTCTGTGATGGATCCCCACGTCTTGTCTCCATGTCACACTAGTTCTGTGATGGATCCCCACGTCTTGTCTCCATGTCACACTAGTTCTGTGATGGATCCCCACGTCTTGTCTCCATGTCACACTAGTTCTGTGATGGATCCCCACGTCTTGTCTCCATGTCACACTAGTTCTGTGATGGATCCCCACGTCTTGTCTCCATGTCACACTAGTTCTGTGATGGATCCCCACGTCTTGTCTCCATGTCACACTAGTTCTGTGATGGATCCCCACGTCTTGTCTCCATGTCACACTAGTTCTGTGATGGATCCCCACGTCTTGTCTCCATGTCACACTAGTTCTGTGATGGATCCCCACGTCTTGTCTCCATGTCACACTAGTTCTGTGATGGATCCCCACGTCTTGTCTCCATGTCACACTAGTTCTGTGATGGATCCCCACGTCTTGTCTCCATGTCACACTAGTTCTGTGATGGATCCCCACGTCTTGTCTCCATGTCACACTAGTTCTGTGATGGATCCCCACGTCTTGTCTCCATGTCACACTAGTTCTGTGATGGATCTCCACGTCTTGTCTCCATGTCACACTAGTTCTGTGATGGATCTCCACGTCTTGTCTCTATGTCACACTCATTCTCAGACTTTCAACTAATTCTAGTTAATGTATTGTATTGCATTCAGTGCATTACTTTATGTAAGTCAAATCGCATCTTGTTTATTCTAAACTCAATTACGTATTTATACACCCATTGTCGTTTCAAAACTTTACCACTGCTCTACATCTATAAAACGTTTCTACAGGTGGCAAAGAAACTTCGCTCCTGTATTTCCCGTGACGCGGATTTAAAAGACGAGCAAAGCCGCCGAATTCTTCAGACGAAGTTTAATCGTTACTGCGTATACCGATGTTACGTAAATAAAAATAATTATATATTCTTGTTATCTTGGTAATTAGAGACCTGGTGCTGGGATACTTATTAAACGTTTAATTACTAGTATAATTATTGTAAAAATAGTTTTACTACAATTTTAATATGAAAATAAATTTGTATTATATTTTGTTTGGGCACATTGCTTAGTGCTCAGGTAGCCGAGGGTGAATAGGTCCTGGTAACAGTGAAATACCCCAAGAAAAAACTGTATTATTTTACATTTGATAAGCTCCTTGTGATGATTGCCTGTCAAATATTCTCTTTCTACTTAAACTCAATATAAACTTATTCGTTTAAATAATTTAATATGGGTATTTAATGTCGCTGTAAATAATGGAATGTGGATACTTTGATCTCATGTTAATTCACTGCTCGTGCTACTTGTCGTTTGGTTGCGAGGGAGCGCTGATCAGTCTGCAGGTGTTTGATATGTTATGATATGATTTACACGGCCACAGAGCGGTGTGTGGTCCGTGTGTATTAGAAGGTATCGATGTATGAGAGTGCGGTCAGCTCTACAAGTTGAACTGCTCGAGGACGAGGTGGCGTACAGGTTGTAGGCCTGGCTAGGGAGAGCCCATATATAATCAAATTCTGCTCGCGCGGGACCCACCACGTCGATATGACCCCCCGTACACTTCATCAGCGCCTCTATGTACACCACTGTACCGAGCTCCTCCTCCGCTCTCTAATTCCTTCGCTACGTTTTAATCGGTCTCGTTTGTGGAAGCACTTTACAAGCCTCGGCGCTTTGGACGCCCGCCAAATACTCTCCGAGTCGCAGTTAAGCAGGCGATCTGCAACCGTAAACATAAACACGACCGCTCCCTCCCGTGTAAACAATACCGCCCGTTCCCCATAAAAATTCCCCCCCCCCGTGCCGAAACGAAAGGGGAAAAGCTCGGGAAACGTGGCTAAACATTTATATTTAGCGTTTTGTTGTTTCCCGATCTATCGTCGATACGGTTTAATAACTGGGACGTTCAAGCCCAGAGCATATCTTTACTGAGAACTTGCCCGTTAATTTGTATAATCGATCCGGATTCTTCGAGTTATTTTAGAAACGTTATTGTGGGCGGAGGGCGAGCGAAACGCCTGTTCAAAATCAAACCGAGCGACTGACGTTCGAGACGGAGAAAACCGACGTCGTATTATTTATACCCTACTAACCGCGTTCCCTTAATGTTAATTTTTTAAGCACACTGAATTTTTCACAAATTCAATATAGTTTGTACGTTCCGGTCGATTTCTACGAAAAATCAAGCTGTTTTTTCCTCGTTTCGTTTTGTTTTACGAATAACTTCGGGTTATAAATAAATTTAGATTAAAGTGGACTTTCCTCAGTCGATTTTATGCGCAAAAGTCCGTTTGATACTGACTGCCAAAGGTGTCACATAAATTTGGTAATAGAGCTGGCATTTAGTCCGTGAATTTTTGTTTATCATTCAGAAGGCTACGTTCGTTAGCCGACAACGAGATTTAGCTTTGAGCGCAAAGAAAAAAAATGTTTATGATTTAGAACGGGGAAAATTCTACATCACCTCGTTGGTTAGTGAAAAATATGTTTATTTTATGCATGTTGCATTTTCTAAAGCTGGTGATTTATTGCAAGTTTTCCGGTGAACCCTTTAATTGGGTGGAAAATGTTTATAATTGTTTTGCCTCGTGTACAATCTGCCACTACCTCGGGTACACTCTGTGCCACTACCCCGCGCTGCTGTTTTAACTCAACATACTTGTGTGGCATCAAGGAGAGTTTGAATTATCCCTAACTTGCTTCCCGTTCTCCCTCGGACAATGCAGCTTCAGCAACATGTTGCATTTTGTACTTTATACGCTAAACAATTTCCATCGATGGTTAATTTGTGGATATCACTTGAGAGTTACTAAATTATTTAGCTTTAAAGTTTCAAATGCCGACATCTTCAAAAATGTGGCAGATATCAAGAATAAATTCACTAGGAAGGTTTGTCTTATAAACAGGTATAATTTCTGCAAATTTCAGCGTACCCAGTCGGAGCATTTTTCTATTTTTATTTTGAATTTTGAAAATATTTGCCTACTCAGAAAAATGGATTTAAGCAAGCAAATAGAAGAGCAGAGTGTAAAGCGCGAGAGTCCGCGCTGCCTGACCTTCGACCTCCGTGTGGAATTCCACCAACGAGGGGAGCGACGGGCAGCGTGAGTGGCAGAGCACACGGGTACAGCGTGAGTGGCAGAACATATGGGTACAGCGTGAGTGGCAGAGCATACGGGTACAGTGCAAGTGGCAGAGCATACGGGTACAGCGTGAGTGGCAAAGCATATGGGTACAGCGTAAGTGGCAGAGCATATGGGTAGCAGCGTGAGTGGCAGAGCATATGGGTACAGCGTGAGTGGCAGAGCATACGGGTACAGCGTGAGTGGCAGAGCGTATAAGTACAGTGCGAGTAGTTTGTCCATGCCTAGTAATGCCTGCGTTGCCTTTGCATGTGCTGAAAGGTCAATTTATATAATATCCGTTGAGAATGAATTAACAAGTTGTTGTCTGTTCATGTTTTAGCGACTTGTTTTGGGTGGTCATAACACTTTTATTTATTTATTTTACTTTAATGTGTATTTTGCTTCTTAGCTGACCGGATTCAACGGAAGCCACGTCATCTGTCTGAAGAACGAAAAAGTTGCATGTCTCCGATTTATCTTAAACAATTTTTGAGCATGCTTGTTTGAAAATTAATCTCTATGATTAGTTATTTAGGTGATGGGCATCCTTCCCAAGAATTAACCGTCTTGTGAGATAAGAATGCAAGCGTAGGCGTTAACTGACAACATACTAATAGCTAACAACATACAACATAGTATCAGTAAATGAAGTAAGCGCTTAAAGTAATTGTATATGTATATGGATAAAAGAAAAGGTTTAAGACAAATTAAACCTTTAGGCTAGCCACCCATGACCGTGCTAGCCAGCAAACATTCCTTAAAAATATTATTAATAAATATTTATATTGTTTCTTTTTTCTTTATAGGGTTTCCAAGATCCTTCTCGAAACCCTTTATATATAGGGCGATGCGTGTCTGTCCGTCCGTCGCTCTTGGGTTCATATTGTCTGTTCGTCCGTCGCTCTTGGGTTCATATTGTCTGTTCGTCCGTCCCTCTTGCGTTCACATCTCCCGAACCGATAAAGGTAAAAAAAATGAAATTTAAAATACCGGTGTAACTTTTTGATCCGCACGTAGAAAAAATAGACTGCCAATTAGTGTGGCACATAGCTTCCTCGCATCCTATCATGTACTTTTTGTTATAATAACACATTAACATTATTGTTATATTACTTTACTGTTATATTGTTTATTGTCTAAAAAATATTAATAGGTTTAGTGATCTTTAACACTTCATAGCGGTGTCGCTGTTGACTTTAATAAAAAAAAATATTGGAAAAAAATGTTTGTCTCATTGAATGGATGAAGTTTGATTTTTTTCCGGGCCTAAAATTCCAATTTTAAGTTTGAAGTTCACGTTTACGTGAGCGTTACGCGTGAACGCTTGGACGTATAACGTTTTCCAGCGAACTCGTCCTGGACATTGGTAAAATAACATGTCTACCAAATTTCATTAAAATCGGTCTAAAATCGGAGACATAAAAGTTTTTCGTTCTCAAAAGTGAACACAATGCTTCCGTTACCTTCGGTAAGCTCGGAAGCAATAAAGAAAGGGGAAAAAATGTAATTGTTAAATGTATTTTTGCTTATATTTATTTATAAGTAAGGTGATGTGGGCAGGAAAGAAGAGAAATGAAGCACAGATTCACATCTCCGTCTCCTGCTACGAGGCATCTTCATGTCTAAATAATAAAAAAAAAAAAAATGAAAGAAAAAGGAATAAAGTAATTAGCGTGATGAATACTACAATCCTAATAAATAATATTAATTCAATTAAAACGTCGAATCAATTACCTGTTACTAAAATAATCGAGCAAAATCATGCTTTCGTCTACAAACAAGTTACTACTCTAAAATTACATCGTGCAACAAGCTAAAACTTCAATCTATATAGGTAACTAATATTATAAAACCACTAACAAAGAAAACGTTCTGTTAGAAACAATATATTTCTCAGAACAAATAATAATAATAAAGTAAGTGAAAGACGAGAAACCAAATGAAATACGTGTATAACAAACATGTAAGATAAACTTGGTCCGGAAACCTACAAGCAGGTTTTTATCCTGATCGGTTGAAAGACACTGAATTGGCGGCAAATAGTATTTTATTCAAAGCCGCATCTCTCGGTTCGATCACCTGTTTATTTACGACTACAACCGATACAAAGCGTTCTAATCAGCTCCGAATTAAACATCAGCTGCTCAATTCTGCTTTCCGGTATTCCCTGTTAGAAGTGACGATAACCCACTATAAGATGTCAAAAGTTATTGTATTTGACATTGGCATTTATTGTTTCTTGTGCTGTAAAAAAAAAAAAAAAACGAAAACGAAACTTTATTTTCAAATAAATTCAACTAGATTCATTAGATTCAACTGATTTTTATATTTTAGTCGCTGAACAAAGATTTAGATTATGGAAGGGATGATTTCGAGTGGTGATGAAACGGAACGACTCTACTGCTTTGTTTACTGTTTACTCCTCTATGAGGCTGGAATCTGTAACGACCCCGATATAAAGTAGTAAACATGGAATCAAGTGTTGGATGAAATTTGCAGGTGATAAATTGAAAAACAGGAAAACAATTATAAATATTGGTAGAGATGAATCTTTGATGAGACTATTTTTATGGGTCCGTCGGCAAAACCAAGGACCCTCGTACTTTTCTGCGTCTGTCTGTTACCTGCTCTCACGGGTACATCTACGTCCGTCTGTCACGGGTACATCTCCGTCCGTCTGTCACCTGCTCTCACGGGTACATCTCCGTCCGTCTGTCACGGGTACATCTTTCGACCGATACTTAGAAATTTGGCCTATATGTGTACAGCACCTACCCAAATATTTAATGTTCCAGAAAAGTTGGAGTTAAGTTTTTCTCATGTGTTCAGAAGCGCTTCACAAAATAAAAACAGCCTCTAATTTCTTCCGCACAAAGTTACACATTTACTGTACTGTAATGAGCAGGCACCAAATACGTGAATATAATACGTATTGACGAAAACTCAGGTCATGGTGACGTTAGCTTGCCCCTAGTTGTTCTCACCCCCCTCGTTGACAGTTTAGTCGCCCGCGCCCGGTGCGGGAGTGCAACGCACCAAGCTTAGCAAGCCAAACCATCTTGCTTTGTAAACAAGTAAATACGAGTGTTTCTTAACTTCTAATCTCCTACTAAGACAATAGAAAAGTAATTATTTATGTTTTTATCTGTTTATTCTACTTGAATTTAGTTAAAGCTCTTAAAGAAATGAAACGGACAGTGTTACGCAAGCATTGTTTAGACTGGCCCTTGGCTTGTTCCATTCCTTGCCAACAATTCTACACTCGTAATGGCTTTTCATTTTTACTTTCTCTTGCGTCGTATATACAGAGGAAATATTGTGATTACGCCAATATTGGATTTCAGAACACCACAGGTGTTCTGAATTCACATTTTGTCTCTCGTTGTTATTCTCTCCCTCTGTGTCGCTTGTAACCGGTAACAAGTCGCGCAAGTATACAAAGACGCGCATGTATACAAGGTCACGCATGTATGCAAAGTCGCGCATGTATACAAGGTCACGCATGTATGCAAAGTCGCGCATGTATACAAAGTTGTATCGCAAAACAAAATAGAGAAATGCATTTTATTTCCGAATTCGGGAACACGATTATGAAAAATCGTGACATTTTTGTTTCTTCCAAAACCTGTTACATCGATTTTTAGGGTTTCGACGGTAAACCCAAAGAAGAAACCCTTATAGACCCCCTTATAGACCCTTATAGACCCTTATAACCCTGGCAGACTTATAGTTTCGTTCCTGTGTCTGTCTGTCTGTCTGTCTGACACTCTGAGTGGTTCCAATAACTTTTGAATCAAAAGAGATTAATACATGAAACTTTGCAGTATTAAAGATCGTTTTGACGCGCAACCGAAAAAATACAGTAAACTCAAAATTAAAATTTTCTGAAAACATTTAATTTATCTTTTTGTTATTACCGATAAAAAACATTGTGACCCCTCGAAGGATCGAACAAGAAACCCTTCCTCTAGTAACAAGTAGAGATATTTTAATTTTCTGCTGTCGCTAGAAAAATAAAAAATGTGCCGTCTGCTGGCCCTGAAATAAGAATAGCAATTTGATCTGATTGTCTGGTAATCCAATGTGGACAATTTGTCACGCGAATTGAAATTTTGATTGGGGTATTAAATGTAGATTGCAAAAATGTACAGCATTTGTGAAAATTCTTTCATTTTCTACGTATTTTTTCAAAAAGCATCAACATTTTGTTTGAAAACTAAACCTATCAGGAGGGGGGGGGGCTGTTATCGTACCCTCCTTCTTCACCCACTATCTATATAAATCGTTGCTACTTATGTCGTGGCGCGGCGTCTGATCGGTATTACAATGCCAAGTATACGCTTTATACACCTGATACAGCGATCCGCTAACCCCGTGCCATCCGCACTTTATATTATATTACTCGCACAGTCGTACAAGGCGTTTCGCAGGCCGCAGATCAGGCAGACTTTCAGTATAAATAAAATTGGCCATGATGTGAGTCTATAGCAGGGGTACTCACTACGCGGCCCGCGGGCCGCATGCGGCCCTCAGTACGTTATTGTGTGGCCCTCGACCGTACGTAAAACTCGCGATATTTTCCCCATTATCTTGCGTTACTAGAAAATAAATTGTTCGAAACTAATCCTGATCATATTTGCTCGAACTACACAAGTGAATCAACTTTTAGTTGAATCAATTTCATTAAGAACAAAAATAGGTCCCGCCTAACACATAAAATCCTTTAGCACCTGCTAAGAATAGCAGTGTCCAAAGAACCAGACTATTTTGTCTCCAGTGTGCGCCTAGCCTAAGAAAACATGTTTTTATTGTTTTTCATAACTATTGATTAAATGGCAGATTATTATAGATTTTAAGTAATATTGCGTTATGACTGTTTACTGATCTATTTATTTAATCTACAATGATTAGGAGCACAACTTTTATTATATTACACTTACTATTGTTAAGTAATAATTTTATTTTATTTATTTACTTTTTTTTTTAAATTATAAAAATACTTGTGTTCATAGTTTTGTCAACGAACTACACCGTAGGTTTACTTTATTTTATGACAAAGTGTTAAAATCAAATTTCACATAAGAGATGCATAAAAACGCTGTTTTGAGAGGTCATATTTTCAAAATTTTCCGGGGAAGGTCCCCCGGACCCCCCTCCCAGAATGTGTCCCCCCAACCCAATAATGTACAGGTGTCAACGCCCATGGTTTTAAAGATATTTTCGTTGGCAAAAATTGATGACAGACCGACAGGCAGAAATGGACACAAAAAATGATCCTTGATTGCGCAATCCAGCGGCCCTTAGAAATCAGTAGTTCTGATATTTTGGCTCTTTATGCAATCCTGGTGAGAACCCCTGGTCTATAGCGTCTAGCTGCCTTGAGGGGACTCTTTGGCACCTATACATAGGGGCCTTGAGAGGACCATTGAGATTGTCGGTTTATTAAATTGCAAATATCGGCTTTGAGACAGAAGCATTGGCACAGGCATTGTTAGGCAAGTTTTGCTTTGTGACAATATGAGACAAGGTTTGCTTTGTGACAATGTGAGACAAGGTTGGCTTTGTGACAATGTGACACAAGTTTTGCTTTGAGACAATGTGACACAAGGTTTGCTTTGTGACAATGTGAGACAAGGTTTGCTTTGTGACAATGTGAGACAAGGTTTGCATTGTGACAATGTGACACAAGGTTTGCTTTGTGACAAGGTGTTGTTGTGATTTGTCAGTGAGTTGTCTCATCTCGACTTGTTTGATGCTCTCTTTACTCTCTTGTTCTTTAATGTCTATTTGACTTTAAATATTTCATTGCAGACTGTCATTCAAACTAAAATCACTTAATATAAAGACACCCGTACACAGCGTGTACTATCCATGTACAGGTGCGACGTGAACTGAGCCAGTCTAATCTTCCTAATATGGGTCGTTGAAGGGTCATGGGGGGGGGGGGGATTAAGAAAACATTGAATCGAGCCGATATCAAAATATTATAAAAAGTCCCTAGGTGCAATCTATTGAATTGAGCCCAATTCTATAATATTTTATTATCGACTATAACAGAACAATCATTTTAGACAATTATTATAAATTTTGTTCTCAACTAAGGCAACAGGTGAAACAAGGTAGAGGTAAGAGAAACGTTTATTATATAGTTCTTATGTTGTAGCTGTTCTGTAAATATATGCAGTGCTTATCATATTAAAACCAAGGTTCACTTTACACAGTAACTGAATGAAGGTTCAGACATAATCATGAACCGGTGACAAAAGAAATGAGGATTTCAAAAACTTACAACTGCTGCTAAACATAAAGCGTCTGAAAATCCTTGTGAAAGACCCAGTAAAAATTGTCTTATTTATTTTAAAAATAGTTTCATATTTTCCCTTATTTTAATAGTGAATCAATTCAATGTTTCTTGGGTTAAGGAAAATTTCTACCTGATAGGAATTGGCTCAATTCAATAGTTGGATAGTTAAAGCCAGAGAGTGGAATTAGGTGTTGCCCGATGTAGCTGGAACTCTCCTCCATGGGGTCAGTAGAATGGCCTGACTGGTAGGTTCCAACTAGTGGTTCATACTGGGGTCAGTAGAATGGCCTGACTGGTAGGTTCCAACTAGTGGTTCATACTGGGGTCAGTAGAATGGCCTGACTGGTAGGTTCCAACTAGTGGTTCATACTGGGGTCAGTAGAATGGCCTGACTGGTAGGTTCCAACTAGTGGTTCATACTGGGGTCAGTAGAATGGCCTGACTGGTAGGTTCCAACTAGTGGTTCATACTGGGGTCAGTAGAATGGCCTGACTGGTAGGTTCCAACTAGTGGTTCATACTGGGGTCAGTAGAATGGCCTGACTGGTAGGTTCCAACTAGTGGTTCATACTGGGGTCAGTAGAATGGCCTGACTGGTAGGTTCCAACTAGTGGTTCATACTGGGGTCAGTAGAATGGCCTGACTGGTAGGTTCCAACTAGTGGTTCATACTGGGGTCAGTAGAATGGCCTGACTGGTAGGTTCCAACTAGTGGTTCATCCGACCCGTCTAACTACTACTACTACACTACAGTCTATAAGATTAGAGTTGGCACAATCAACAGGTGGGAAAATTTTGAGGGAAACGATTTTATTGGTTCCCCATGTTGAATGCAACTTCAGAAAAAGTATGCTCTTCTCTACCCCTCTTCTACAAAAAAAATATAACATGGCATCACAAATTTTCCCTTTTTATAACCCCAAAACTACCTCCTCGTTTGTTGTTTCCCGCCTTCGATTGGGCCAACTCTAATCTTATAGACTATAGTGAATATTTTTCTACCTGAATTATCATGTATCGTCCGCCTTATGCCAGAACCACGAATGTGAAAATTTTAATATTCCGGGTTTTTCAGCTATTTGGACTTTTTTTTTTTTTAATTTATGTGGTATCATGGAGTAAAATGCTGAATATGGATCATAAATTTTGTAAGCATTTCTCAGCAATGTGGAATTTGCACATTTTTGTTTCACGAGTAAGGGGGACGATACGATCTCCTCTGCTTTAAGTCTTGAGTCACCTATTACACATGTTACAGAAACTAGATTTTCTAGTAATTATTAGTAGAAGTTTCTGTGTTGTCTGTGACTCAATTCATGTTGGAAAATATCATGGACGTGAGAGTTCATCAGGTTCATTTGTTTTATAATATGAGAAAATACAAAATATATAATATTAAAAGGTGAATAAACAACTCAGAATTGGTAATATTTTAAGTATATATATTTTTTGTAAAAAGTTTTTGATCAGTTTGGTAATTTCATTTCTTTTTCTTTTTTTTAAATAATATAATTTTTTTTAAAAATATTTTATTTAAACTAGCGAATCTATGGTTATAAAATATATGCTTTGTTTACTTTTTATGCGTACTAGTTTTAAGTCTCCAAACATTTTTATTCGATAACAGAAAAATTAACAACAGGACAATTTTCGAATACAAAAAGAAACAATGGAATAGGGTACCAGTGTCAAAAATAAAAAATCGATACATTAAAATAGGAAGAAATAGAATATACGTCTAAATCGATCCGATAAAATTACCTCATATATTAAGATTCCCTTCTTTACGTAAAACTAAATTCTTTAACGTTCTATTTACAATATTTACACGATTTAAATGTAACAGAAAAATAAATATTTGTTGACTCATAAACACACTTGTTATATACATTATTTACATTGGACTATTTACAACTTTTACGTTTCTTTATCTACAAAGTAGTACATGATTACAATGCGATTTATTTAGTTTATACTCTATAAATTATAATACATTTTATTTATATATAAAAAGAAGTACTTATACACGAAGGATCGGGCGCCTCGACGGATCGGACGCCTCGACGGATCGTCCGATTTAAACGAAATCAGGAATGCAGGTACAACATGGTAATTAATTTTAAATAATAATTTTTAACAGACGATTCCCAAGATTTTTTTAACAAAGTCGAATAACATATAAATAAAAAAAAATTAAGAAAATGTGTCCTTAAGTACTTAACATAGCTTTCGCTTTACATGTCGATATTTTAAAATGAAATTAAATAACCTTATTATTATAATAATCGATAAAACTGCAAACCTTTTTTTCGACGTAAAAATACGAAAACTAAACGACGCGAACTAGGTTGCATCGAGCCGTCATTGTATCAACAGTTAAACACTACGTGACTCGCCGGCTCAGCCCAGACAATATTACTACTAACTATTTACATTTGTACACACATATAATACCTCGATATATTTACAGGGCTTTGAAAAGTCCCAACTGTACAATATCACATTATAGTATTTTGTTTTCACGAGTAAACATCCCTGTGGCTGTGAAACGCACTTCCACAGCGAGTTACCTTTACGAAACAACTCGTTCCAACAAAACTAGTTATGTCGACCGACGATAATCTGACCTTGGGTCGCACCGTTCTACACCGAAGCCATTTTATAAGACGTCGTGCACTTGTTTCTTATTAGAACTGACAGTCTACGCCGGATCTAGTGGAGGTAGAACTTCACGATACCGGCGGACATTTAAAACGTCGACTGTGTTTCTAGTCCGCTAGACGATTATAAGAACGTCTTCTTCGCGTACGACACTGCAGGACACCGAGTCGACGTGACGAGGTGACGGCGTCCTCCGGGAAGCAAGTGGAAAATCACAGGTCACAGGACTCTCCGCGTCAGATTCCCCCTACCTGCAGCCGCACCCGTTCACCGCCATATCCTGGTAGTTCTTGAGAACGACCCTGCTGTCTTCGTCGACGAACAGCAGGGATATGGAGGAGAGCTGGGTGGGCACGCAGCAGGCCTTGGGCACCGCGCCGGGACTCACCGAGTGGACGAGGGTCTGGACGATGGCGTGGTTGGTGGAGTTCATGTGGTCGGCCAGAGGGAAGGGACAGTCTCCGTGGCAGTAGTACGCGTCGTAGCCCGGCGGAGCCACGATCCAGTCGTTCCACCCCACGTCCGTGAAGTCCACGTACAGCGGATGTCTCCTACACAGGTCGCGCTCCTTGCGCCGGTGCTTCTTCTGCGCCGCTCTCTTGACTCTCGCTTTGTTCTTGCCGTCATCGGAGTATACGAACAGCTGCGGCTCTCTGCTATCGTCTCGGTCCACGGACCTCTTACTCAGTTCGAGAAGAAGGCCGTGGTTGTGTTTGGGTTCGGAGAGCCACCTCTCTACGGCGGGCATGACGTCCAGACTCTCCCCTCGCTCCGCCGTGTCCACTAACCTCAGGATGGGTTTGCTGGTGCCCTTGATCCCCGGCCTGACTATGTCGTGCACGAGTATCCTGCCCTCCTCGCCGGACCACAGTTTCAGCTCGGCTCCCGTTATCTTCTCTTCTAAGGGTATAGAGACGTTGAAAACCAACCGGTACTTCTTCTTCCCGCTTTTCAACTCTCCGTTTTCTGAAAAAAAAACAAAAAAAAACTTCGTCAGCATACTTATAAATACGTCACATATATTATTGTCAGAAACATATTGTTAGGTCTGAAGGTAGTTACATTAGGTGGTTTGCTAAAATTAAGGTAGGTAGAAATCGACAGGCGTATATTGGACAAAAGAAGGAAATTCCGTTGTGGGATTACTGACGTAGAAGGCTTAAACGTGTGTTGACCTCGTTTAGCGGACTTTCCTGGTTTAGAACCGTTTGGATTTGCTTGTACTTAGGAGGTAGCAGAACAGCTTCCAGGATTATGTTTTTTCCGGCGAAGGATTTAGATTTTCTGTACAGTGGTACCACAAATCCTTTTATTGAAAACAGAAATACACTGAATACAAAAGACCAACTTCTGGTATCAAAATGTTTACATGGTACTTTTATGAACTGACGTGTCTTTTTATATGTAATTGTTATCGCCGTTTTGACATTCAATCGTGTCTTATTCGTTCGTCGTTCAATGATAAATGAACAAACTTGCTAAAAATGAAAATACTTAAGTAAGCCTCAATTATCCCTAGATCTGCCAAACTCCTTCGTAACATATTTCAGACCTACAGAAAGATTCAGGTACCTCTATCTAGGTGTATCTAAAAATAATTTTGCGATTGAAATTACCGTGGGGAAAGGATCGGACGGTGTTGGCCGATCCGGCGACGGGTAGGGGTATGTTGGCGGTGTCCAGCTGCTTCTGCTGACGGTAGAGGTCGGTCATGTGCTTGGGTACGACCGGAGCGGAGCGGGGCCTGGGCCTGCGTGGCATGCCGAGTAGCTGCAGTAGACCTGCCTCGACCTGGGCCGCGGCCGCGGGATCCGTGGCACCGTGGCACATCCCCACCACCACCATAGTCACCATCAACACGACAAACATCCTGCTTCACACTCCTGCACAGACAACATAACAACACACATTAGTCAAATTCAACATCATCGTGATATCGTATTGGGACAGGCACAAACATCGAATTTAGCATTATTTTTACACTACTCCTTAATTTCCCGCTATTAAATTTCATCGCTCCAATTTTGGTTACGTGTGACCCCAAATCGCTGTTTTCATCGTCCCTGGAATAATTGTATTCTAACGCTTGCTCGTGCGGTAAAGTTTTAATAATTATTTGAAACTTGGCGGTAAAATACCATTGACCGATAAAGGTCAATAACATTGATATTTATAGACTTGCTCTCAAATGGTTTAATTAAATTTCACTTTGAATACTAAAAAAAAAAAAAAAAAAAAAAAAAATACAAACGAATGTACGACCAAGGCAGGTGTATTTTATTAAGTAATACGGTTGTCCAGTAACCTTTGTTTTAGATTCTAAACATTTTGCCCCTTTAGCAGGTTGTTATAAAGTTATAATAGCGTTGTTTGTAGAAGGAAATTAACCGCTTTCACTTTTCTCTTCCACTTTATAAACCGATTATGTGCAACTACTACTGAAGAAAGAAAAAACTTGAAATAACGCGTCGTTTCTTTTATATATAAAATTATTATATCAATTCGACGCAATTAACGCGTTGTGAATTCAAACGAGAGAAAGAGGAAAAATTAATAAAGGGGAGCAAACTCTGAAATATTTAAAGTCGATTTAATCGTGGGTTATTCTTAGGGAAGGGGATCACGCAAGGTGGCGTGCGCGGGCCCTTACTGTTTGTATTCTAGCGCTATCTCGGCTCGATAACGGAGCCGTGATGGATCGACCCGGGTTCTTTAATATTTCGGCACCGACGCTGGAACTTCTAGCCTTAGTCAGCGAGCTTGCCTCGCTCTGAAGCCTCGACGACTTGTAACTCGTAAGACTCGTCATGCTACCCGTGTCGCGGGTATTTCATCTAGAAAAGCTACAAGATCGCGATAACATCGCCTTATTGCCTTCAGTAGGGCAAATAAAATCCCTGGCACTGTTATAAGAAATTATTCTTTCCACAACATTTCATCGATTACACTAAAAACAACTACAACGTACATCTTTCCAACTATAATGTCGCTACATCGATATTCATATGAGCTCACGGAAATCAGTTCAAATTAATTACCACAGTAAATACCTGTTAAGAAAAGTTACACCTTTCGTTAAGTTAGAAGTAATAAAAAATTAAGTTCATTAAGTAATATGAATGCATTGTTAAATTTTAAATAAGATTCTCTACGGTAATAAGATATTATATTATAATGGTATCGCAATCGTAGAACTTTTCTCACATAATACTCGTAGTTTCCATTCCACATAACCCAGTATCGAGAAATGTTGACCGCCCATTTTACTTTTAATGTACAGATTTAGCAATAAAGGGATGTCAATAAATCATTTACAATTTTATTAAAAAGTAAAATATTTTAAATTCAATTTTAGTACAAATGCAACATTTATTATTTACTCGGTTAGTTTTTAGTTTATTTATTCGATTCAGTTTGGTGTATGTACTCAAAAATATATTCCAGGTAGATTTGTCGAGGAAACGTTCGAATCTGTTCAAAGCCTGGCTATACGTATTCTTCTACTTATTATTATTCTTATTAGAATATTTGTTTGAATAGTTGAGGATTAGGGTTCCCCCTTGTCGACTCGTCCAACTAACTTATTTAGGACTTGATAGCGAAACATCGCAATGTCGAGGTTCTTTCCGTGAAATCATATTTGAACGTATAATCTTTTAGGATCTGTATTTCTTATTAAAATTAATTATTATAGTTGCTGTAATAGAATAAAATGTAATTATATTAATACAATAACGGTGAAACTCTTGGGCTATGCGACGCATTATTTTCCATTATATTTTCCGATTAAATTTTTTAAAAATAAAAACAGTGACAGAAAACAGATCGACTCTAAAGAATAACGACCAAGGCTTTTGAATTCACTTTGTCGAATGGTTTTAACTAAAACTTAAATATAGATAAGCTGTGAAAACAAATACGATTGACTAAGTGACAAGCTTACTTATTTCTAGAATGTCTAAGTCGTGCTTAGCACGAGTTAGTTTGTTGAAGCGTAACACAGTTGGAAGTGATCTAGAAAGCTTTGGAAGCCGATGTATCGATTACTCGAGACAACTGACCTCAGATCGATATGTTTCTCGACCCTCCCTTAAGTCTGCCCACTTTACACCCCCAAGGATATTTTAACTTTTTTTATCGACAAACATATTTACACTTAAAAGGTACCATGGAAAAGCCTGTTAGAAATGTGAAACAACTTTTTAAATCTTTAATTACTTTAGCAAAGTGCAACTCTAAAACACAATGTCTCTATTTGCTTACTCAAAGTCTTGCATTTTGTTTCTAGAATGAAGTAGTGAAGCAAACTCAACAACTTATTTAGACGAGACGGTCTTTTGAATAAATTAAATTCCGTATATTTTAGCAACTGAAAGATTCAGGATAAAGAAATCCGTTTTTCCGTTTATTATGTCTTTATTAAACCAGCCGGATTTGAACGGCCGGTGGTCTTTAGCGCCTGGCAAGATGAAAATATGAAACATTTTTAAGATACATTTGAATTTTAAATACAATTTGTTTCTGAGAGAAGCTTTATGTATAGAACGAGTATTTAGAGGTTTAATAAGTATGAACTTACATAATAGTACATTGTAAAGTACGTTTTACTAGAATTATTTAAGATAATCAAATACTTAATTATATTATTTTATATTTTCTTAAAGTTTTATAAAATCACTTTAAAATCGATTTTATATCCGTACGTAAATTCTAAAATTGTTTTTTTTTCCAATTGATAATAAAAAAACAAAAAACAATGTATTGAAAACAATGAAGTAGGTAATAATTAAAAAATATATATATAATTTAAGACTTTTTTTCTAGCAAACTATTTAGTTTGGGAAGGCGGATTTCCTAGAGCTATTCTGAAGCTTTAGCAGCAGGCAATCATAATTAAGCTCGCAGAAGGAGAATAATATTTATAGTTGATTTAGACAGAAAAACATAATATTATAATAAGACTTATTTTGATGGATGGTTCAAGTTTTTTCTTCTCTTTAATTTTTAGTGACGTCAATATGTTTGACGAGGAACTAAATCAAATGCAACCTGAATTCGATTCCATAACAATTTATTTATTTATGCGTAATTAAATTCTCGGTTTTAATTTTTTTTAATATACAACCTAATTCGGTTTTAATTAAAAAAATCGAATATTAATATATTTCGTTGGACAGAGTTTCTAATGCCTTTCAACTATTATTATGTTTTTTTTGTATTTATATAGAAGCCGTAAACGGGTTTTTACCTTCTTTCAGGTTTTTTATCGACAAATATCGAGTTGGTTTATTAGTACGTTACATCGATCGGTTCTTCCTTTTCCAATATTATTATATATTCGACTTGTGCAGACGTTTATATACTTTATTATACATATATACTGGTAAATATAATCCGTTATAACTTTTCAATACTTGGATCGGCACGAGATTAACGCTCAGAAGGCAACATTTGTCTTTATTAATAAACACAATACATGTTTTTAATTACTTTATCCCATCCCTATATGTAGAGCGTTAGCATCTGTTACCAAAGCGTAATTATACATTTTATTCACATGTAATATACAAATGAAATATTTTTAAAAATTAGGATTATAATAATAATAAATATAATATAAATATCAATATAATCGAACTATATCGACCTAATTTAACTTTATAAGTACCATACTAAAAATTGAAAATCAATTACTAGCATAATTATAGGAAATAAACATTTTTTTAGTTAATTAATTAATAGCACAAATTTCNGGCTATACGTATTCTTCTACTTATTATTATTCTTATTAGAATATTTGTTTGAATAGTTGAGGATTAGGGTTCCCCCTTGTCGACTCGTCCAACTAACTTATTTAGGACTTGATAGCGAAACATCGCAATGTCGAGGTTCTTTCCGTGAAATCATATTTGAACGTATAATCTTTTAGGATCTGTATTTCTTATTAAAATTAATTATTATAGTTGCTGTAATAGAATAAAATGTAATTATATTAATACAATAACGGTGAAACTCTTGGGCTATGCGACGCATTATTTTCCATTATATTTTCCGATTAAATTTTTTAAAAATAAAAACAGTGACAGAAAACAGATCGACTCTAAAGAATAACGACCAAGGCTTTTGAATTCACTTTGTCGAATGGTTTTAACTAAAACTTAAATATAGATAAGCTGTGAAAACAAATACGATTGACTAAGTGACAAGCTTACTTATTTCTAGAATGTCTAAGTCGTGCTTAGCACGAGTTAGTTTGTTGAAGCGTAACACAGTTGGAAGTGATCTAGAAAGCTTTGGAAGCCGATGTATCGATTACTCGAGACAACTGACCTCAGATCGATATGTTTCTCGACCCTCCCTTAAGTCTGCCCACTTTACACCCCCAAGGATATTTTAACTTTTTTTATCGACAAACATATTTACACTTAAAAGGTACCATGGAAAAGCCTGTTAGAAATGTGAAACAACTTTTTAAATCTTTAATTACTTTAGCAAAGTGCAACTCTAAAACACAATGTCTCTATTTGCTTACTCAAAGTCTTGCATTTTGTTTCTAGAATGAAGTAGTGAAGCAAACTCAACAACTTATTTAGACGAGACGGTCTTTTGAATAAATTAAATTCCGTATATTTTAGCAACTGAAAGATTCAGGATAAAGAAATCCGTTTTTCCGTTTATTATGTCTTTATTAAACCAGCCGGATTTGAACGGCCGGTGGTCTTTAGCGCCTGGCAAGATGAAAATATGAAACATTTTTAAGATACATTTGAATTTTAAATACAATTTGTTTCTGAGAGAAGCTTTATGTATAGAACGAGTATTTAGAGGTTTAATAAGTATGAACTTACATAATAGTACATTGTAAAGTACGTTTTACTAGAATTATTTAAGATAATCAAATACTTAATTATATTATTTTATATTTTCTTAAAGTTTTATAAAATCACTTTAAAATCGATTTTATATCCGTACGTAAATTCTAAAATTGTTTTTTTTTCCAATTGATAATAAAAAAACAAAAAACAATGTATTGAAAACAATGAAGTAGGTAATAATTAAAAAATATATATATAATTTAAGACTTTTTTTCTAGCAAACTATTTAGTTTGGGAAGGCGGATTTCCTAGAGCTATTCTGAAGCTTTAGCAGCAGGCAATCATAATTAAGCTCGCAGAAGGAGAATAATATTTATAGTTGATTTAGACAGAAAAACATAATATTATAATAAGACTTATTTTGATGGATGGTTCAAGTTTTTTCTTCTCTTTAATTTTTAGTGACGTCAATATGTTTGACGAGGAACTAAATCAAATGCAACCTGAATTCGATTCCATAACAATTTATTTATTTATGCGTAATTAAATTCTCGGTTTTAATTTTTTTTAATATACAACCTAATTCGGTTTTAATTAAAAAAATCGAATATTAATATATTTCGTTGGACAGAGTTTCTAATGCCTTTCAACTATTATTATGTTTTTTTTGTATTTATATAGAAGCCGTAAACGGGTTTTTACCTTCTTTCAGGTTTTTTATCGACAAATATCGAGTTGGTTTATTAGTACGTTACATCGATCGGTTCTTCCTTTTCCAATATTATTATATATTCGACTTGTGCAGACGTTTATATACTTTATTATACATATATACTGGTAAATATAATCCGTTATAACTTTTCAATACTTGGATCGGCACGAGATTAACGCTCAGAAGGCAACATTTGTCTTTATTAATAAACACAATACATGTTTTTAATTACTTTATCCCATCCCTATATGTAGAGCGTTAGCATCTGTTACCAAAGCGTAATTATACATTTTATTCACATGTAATATACAAATGAAATATTTTTAAAAATTAGGATTATAATAATAATAAATATTCTTTATTCCACCACTTAAAAAAAATTTGTAGTACAATATCAATAATAATACAACAAAGTATAAAAAACGCCCATTTTGTAGCTAAACAATAAACAATATTTATGTGGTGAGAGTCCTCAGTAGGTGTCCAGGCACCTAGAGAGAGCACTCCCTCTCAATTTAGTCAGTTTTTATTTATTTTATTTTATTTCATTATTATTATTTATACATAGATACATATACACACACCTACGGAACTATGCGCTGTATACATATATAGTGTCTTTAATAACATATAATATAAGTGTTAGTGGATTTTCATTATTATGATGAATACTTGTTGACTACACTGCTTACTGGATGCAGTACAGTGACTTAGACACACACACGGCAGACTAAACACGCAACACTCGAGTGTACTCAACACATTGTCCAGCAATAGTTCTCTTATTCACCCACAACTTATTAACGAAGAAACAGATTGATACACATTACAGCAGTATTTTATTGGAAAAAAGAAAATTAATAATGACTGGGTTGTGGATCAAATAAAAGCGAACTAAGTGAAGGTGGAAGGGGGGGGGGGAAGGGTTCAAGTTTGACTTCCATCCATGTTTCCTGTCGACGACTTAACAAGTTATACCAAAATCAATCGGTATTTCAAGTTCGGTTAAGTTAAATAACTAGAAAAATTGTAAGTTGTAATTTAAATATGCCCTATTAAAAGATGCTACGGCACCGGCGTTTTTTTTTTAGGCCGCGTCGACACTACCTCGCGTTATTTAAAGCCTGTAATTATGAAACGCCTGTATTACCACCGAACATTTTGATTTTTAAGAATAAGACGGAGCTTGGTGCCACACAAATTAGCACAAGCTATGTTATTACCTTCATTTTTTCTATATGAGTAAATCGATTAACTAAATAAATGATTTGCGCAGAGGGTGTAAATCAGTACGGCTCGTAGAGTTGTTTATCTTGTGGAGATTTGTTTACAAGTCCGAAACACACTCGTCATTTAAAGTAGATTCGGGGAGAAACGATTTTTTTCCTTTCTTTTAGAAACGGAATAATGAGATAGTAGGCCGAGGAAAATATTTCCAAAAGGTTTCGAGGGTCTAAAAACACACCCTGTAAAAAACCCCGTGTGAAGGTGGACTAGATGAAGTGTCCCGGAGTGACTCCAGATAGCGCAGGTAGTTTTCTTTAACAGTATCGGCCGTCACAATATAATACTTACCTACCTGCCAGGTAGTCTGGTAATACGCACAGTTCCACAGATAGAACTCGCTCGAAAAAAAAAAAAAACTCGAGTGAAACCTAAAAACTCTAAAAGGGGCCCAGAAACGTGTGAATCGAGTGCCAAGGTTACTGATCTTCGGCCCGATAGTCGTCTAGAAAAAAAAGGCAACGATCTGTGGAAAAAACTCGCTACTTTAAAACAACCGGCGATAAACAAAAGGACAGGAAAAAATCTCCGTCCCGAAGAGCCTAAAAATAGTTAAATTTTATTTTAAAAACCGGTGCTATCTTGATTAGCATCTTGGACAGCGGCGATAACGATCCCACTGGACGGATCCCACGCATTTGGAAATATTACTCGTAAGAAAACATGTAAAGTAAGGTAGCTACGGTTCAGTTTTACCCGTTTTTGTCAATAGAATTGTACTGATTATAAGAAGGAATAATGTCGACAAACGAAACTCGGTTGTTCGAGTAATCAAGGCTTTTCTTTGATTACAAAGGGGGTTTGAGAATAAGTGACAAAGCGTTATAACTAAACTTCAACCATTATTTAATATAACTGAATACCGTGATATTATTTAATATCACCTATAAAATTATTTTGCCAATTATAAAAAAACATTTTTTTTGGACCGAAGTTCCTTATGGCACGTTCTGGATCCCGGAAGTGAATCCGAAAAAAAAAGTCTGAAATCACAGTAACAAAATAACCGTCACGAAATCTCCCGATGACAACAACTTGAGTAAACGTTCACCGAGTTAGTTGAAATTTGGTACACATGTTCATTTTACCAATGCCCAGGCTGAGTCCGTTGGAAAACGTTATCCGCCCAAGCTTTCACGCGTAACGCTCGCGTAAACGTAAGCATAAAAAAGACGGGAAATAGTGTTATTAAGGAACCCTGTTACTTGACTTGTTTTGTTTATTTTTGTTATACGTCAAAAATGTCACTTGGTTTTGTAAATATCGAAAATAAGTAGTAGGTAGCAATGTATACATACTTAGCAGTGTGATTTTATATTTAATGAAAACTGTAAGGAACTTGGTTGCTACCGGGTGTCCCGCGACACCACACTACCGGGTGTCCCGCGACACCACACGGATTTTTACATAATTTCGTCCTTACTTAGAGCTTCTTCAGGCGACCCCATTGAAAAAAAATTGATCATAACGATATGTTATGACAACTAAAATATAGATACAATATAGATAGATAAAATATAGATAATTTTAAATACAAAATGGCAGTCCCTCCCTGTGAGTCATACAGGAAGGATCGGTTATTAATTTTATGTCATCGTTATTAAAAAATGCCCCCAAGTTTTAATCGATTTGATTCTTCAATAAAACTTTGTAAAAAGCCACATCAAAGGATTTTTCAATGACAGAAAATGCTACCTGGAATCTATTAAATTACATTATTTATTAAAAATTGTAAAATATAAAAATGTATCGCCAAATTGATAATATGAATTTTAAATGTTATAACAAATCAAATTCACTACTACTAAGTAATTTTTTAAATAAATAGTTAATATTTTTTTCTTACTATGAAACAGAGTTTTTTTAATATTTTTAGTGACCTATCTTTAACATACGTATATTAATAAATGTACATGTGTGTGTGTATAATCCTAAAATGTCGTTTATCTTTTCAGTGATTCGCTGAATGTTATCAGGGTATGCTAATTATCATTGTTTGGCCTCATTATCACAATGCTTAATGTACATGAAAAGTGTATATTTAAAATGATTAAACATGATAAAGTCTATATGGACGTATATGTATGTATATATATATACGTATATATTATGTGTTTCCAAGTCTAATCATGTAGCGGAGGAAGCATTACTATTTCAAATCCCGAGCGGGGCCCCAACTTGACCGGCATCCTGTAGTTCTTTAAATAACCCCCCCCCCCCCATCATATCAATTGATAACAGCCTTTATATACATGTATATATACATGTATAACATCTAATATTAATTTACTTATTAAACGAATGAAATTAAATTATGTGGTTAGAAAGTACAAAACAAGTCATGAGAAAACCTAATATTATTTTTACTTTCTGTTATATTTTTTGTTAAAACAAAATAGTCTTGGGTTACTTTAACATCAAGCGCAAAGTCATTTTAGGTTTATCGTTAAAACTTTCAATCAAGCGATCAATCAAGCACAAATGTCTAATTCGAACGAATATAATGTAATAAATGAATCGATCGAATGAAGTTAATTTACAGATTATAATGATTTTAATTAAATGATTATAATTTGACCTCTAATGAGTTGCAGATGATCCGAGGTAATGTTTGTCATTGTTCTGACGAAAGATTTCCAAATTCAAAACATCCTCAACAGAATCGCTTAATATTTTAGGTAACAGCCACGGTCTTGTATCTACGGGTGATGCCCATATTAATAAATTTATTTTGAAAGATTCGAACGAAGCTTGGAGGGTACGGCTTAGTTCCAAGAAACTTATTTAAGTTTTTAATTTCGTCAGTAAGGAACTGCGCGTCGATACTTCAGTAGTAAGACGTCCATTACTTTCACCGTACATTGTCGGTGTCCGGGCGTACCGAGAACAAATAATCTACCGACAATATTGCTAATAATAAGCTACGACGACCTACTTTCGATACCGATTAAAACATCGCGGCTCCATCCTGCGGCGACACAAGACGAAGAAAGAAAAACCAGCAGCTACACCATGCCGTTCCACTTAATACCGTCTTTTATTAATTCGACTTAGTAAATAATGGAACGGGCTGCGTTCAGGTGTCGCCACAATGCTTTATTAGACGATAACAATGCGTAGGAAAATGCTTAACGACCGATACCGTCCTCGGCTAATCGTCCGATCCGTTTTTTAATATCGTTCGAAACCGTTTGTGAAATTAGAAATCGGAACGAATGTCTATTAAATATCACGGCAGTGTGTAGTTATTAACTTCAAATAATAAGTTGAAGTAAGCGGGTATAACAATACGGTAGCGATCGTTTAGAATTCTAGAAGTAATTTCTATTAAAAATAACAATATACCCCGGTAGTAAATAGCTCGAATAATAATATACGGTCGACTGATTAAAAATTAATAAGGTGGTAAAAGGGGGTTTTCAGGACCCCGGTAGGGTCGCATCGAAGATTACAAGTCTACTATTGTCGCCCCGGCAGACAAGCCAACAATAACAACAAGTAAGAGAAGTTTTAGGGTTCTGACAGCAACATACTTAACAAGTTGCAATAACAATAAAGTAACAAATCCATAACCGACTTACACTTTAAACAAATTTAACTGTCTTTTTTAATTTTTTTTCACGAGAAATCATCTTATTTATAATAGAATGTTTCAGTAGAATTTGCAGTTTACATAATTAAGCTAATTGTATTTTATCAGTCGAGACAATAAAGTTATATTTATCATGTCGTACTACCTTCTAAGAGTTGTTTTTAAATTAATTAGATTACCGAGTTATTAGTCGGACTGCAAATTTATTTAAATCGCTGCTAAACGTTCGAATCAGAAACAAAATTTAAGTTTAACGATTTATCAAAATTAAAAAAAAAAATAACGATTTTTCAGTCGACTATGATACACCAGAAAGCGGTATTAAATAAATAATATAGAACTTATTTTAAATACGTCAAAGCATTTTGTAAACGATAAAAAGTAAAAAAAAAAATTAAACAACTCGACTTATCGATTAGTGATTTTCACAACGAATCGTAATATTCACAGAAAAAAAAAAAATTATGAAAATTTTAATATTATTAAATCACACAAAATACGAAAGGAAATTATATTTTCCAAGAAAGGAATCGTCTCTATTATACTGGGAATTCCGAAGAAACGAATATTACGAGTTCAAAGAAAAAATTATTAATGTTTTTTTTTTTTTTTTAAATCCGCTCATTATACAGAACAACCATGTTCGAACAGCTTAAGTTAACGCGACCTCGACCGTTCTACGTATCAGTCAGGAATTACTAAAGTGGACTAAACGATCACGACAGATAATCTAATTACCTCTACTTATAGTCTTATCAAAACTTATTACTTAAAATTTTAAGTGAAGATCGTCCAGAAGTGATATATTAGATTATAGATAAGCCACTGCATTATACCGGAAGATATTTACTTAACTAGTGGCGTCGTGTCGTTACGTGTAGCCGAGGTGACTCGGCCGGTGCACCTAAGGTTCGAGTTAGCTTAGTAAGTACTACAGACACAGTAAAGATCTGTAGAAGGGAAAACTAGGAGGGTGATAGCAGTAAAGCGGGTCTTTAATTGATTGTTTTTCGTGAGAAAAAGCGGAGAGTGATAAGGGTGATAGAGGGAGGGGAGGGAGGCGCCCCGCAGTCTGCCCGGCCCGGCCTTGGCATCCAGAGAGGAATGTCTCTAGGAAGTACCTCGGTCCCGTCCCGATCATTTCCCTCTCCCTTGCTAGCGGGGGGACAGAACAAGAACAATATAATAAAACTTGGACTCACCAGATATCTACACGAAGATCGAGGGGGAAACATTAGTAACAGATGACTCCGTGACAGCAGGACCTGAGCATGACACGCAAACACTGATCACTAATCTCGCTTTCTTTCTCCGTATCCCGCTTTCGATTTTAAATCTCCTTCTTATATATTCCGAAAATTTGTTTCCTCTTGAAAAAGTTTTATAATTATTTTTTATTTGTAGGATGCACTTAAACTCGATTAAAGTCCGAAAACAACTGTGTACCGTTACGAAAAAACTATTTAATTAGTCGGAACGACGACCGGACGAAACAACTTCAAACGCAGCGACACTGAGTTCTTTTACAAAACGTAGATAAAGCGCGACTCGGCCGGGGTGAGTTGACAGAGTATAAAAAACAAGGGGGGATATATATTTTAAAATAGATGTGATTGTCCCGTAAGTTACCTGTCACGTACGTTACTTTTTAGAATTTTTTTTTGGAAATTTAGTATGTGACTAATTTAGAATTTTATTTTCACATGAGTTTCTTGTCACGAATTATCAACATTTCACTAAGAAAAACGTTTGGAAGAAAAATTGAAATTAATCGTGACACAAATAATTGTCACTCGTGTTATAAATATATTTTTTTTTTAACTTAATATTTTTTCATTGTAATTTCTATTATTTTGCGTAAAATCGTTTCTTTTGCAATGATTAAAGTGCAACGATTTTTCTTAAAAATATATTTAAGACTTATATAAATACAATATACTTAAAAAATAAGATTTTTTCATTGGTGTATTTTAAATTTTTATTTTCCTAATGCAACTTATTTTCCTATGTCACGTGCGTTACTAACATATATGAATTTCTTTTTCTTCTGAAAGTTACTTTTGTTAATAATTTATGCAAGAAAGTATATGGTTTTGTTTAAAATATGATTTTATAACAATTACAGCTCATTACTTTAAAATTGTCAGCTTTGAAACTAAAAGTATTTGAACTTTTCTAATATTGTAGGTAACGTATGTGACAAATGTTGGTAATTTTTTTACATTTTACGAATAAAGTTAAATAAATTAGGGTCTCTTACACGTTAAGTTATTAAATTGCTCATTTAGAAGATTATTACTGCAGGAAAACTGAGGTAAGTATTAAATAATGCAGTTTTCGATGGTAACGTTTGTGACATAAAAATTACGACTTTAAATACAAAAAAATCCGTTAAAAAATCAGGATGCATAGAACTCGCGTATAATTACCTGAAAACATAATTTGGATAGTAAAGGGACCAGGATGTATCAAAAATGTCGAAATTTTCTAACTTTAATTTTTTTATTTTTCGGCATTTAGAAAAAGCCAAATGCCCAATTTATTTGAAAACGACCCTACTATAAAACGTTCCAAGTGAAGTAAGAGTACCAACTAGGACTACCGTCTACTCCCACTATTCTTTTAAACTATAAATTCATAATGATTAACTGTTAATTTGTTTAATGTTAAATATTAATTGCATTAAGCTCGCTTTAATGTTTAAAAAAATCAGATTTATTTTCATCAATTCTCGGAAACTAGATTTTTCCCGAGAAAACGGTTTATATCGTTAGATTCGAATTTAAATGGACTACATTTTAGATTTTCGGAACTGTTTTCGAAAAATAATTTTTTCAGAGTCTTTGGGGGATACTGCCCCAAATTTATGGCCTAATTTATTTTATGGCTAAAATTCATTACTCAATTTTTTCTCGGGGTATGATTTTTTTTAA
>KZ651718.1:469662-486734 GCA_001010745.2 Gerris buenoi
GGTTCCAAGCCATGAGTTCCATCACTGCAGGCTGCCGATACACGGTTCCAAGCCATGAGTTCCATCACTGCAGGCTGCCGATACACGGTTCCAAGCCATGAGTTCCATCACTGCAGGCTGCCGATACACGGTTCCAAGCCATGAGTTCCATCACTGCAGGCTGCCGATACACAATATTCAACAACTAACCCTATTTCATTTTTAACTTTTAAACAGATCTATTTCTATAAAAAAATATTCGCCGCTAGCTTGTGGTGATAAACAATTATGATAATAAGTGCACACGTTAAACAAAATCACCCGGGGTTTAATTAAAAATAATCTACAATTTGTAGATTATTACAATTTGTAGATTATTACAATTTGTAGATCTACAATTTGTCAAACCACAATATAAAGCTAACGATATGGTTGTTTGAGTCTTTGCACTCAATGTTTATTTATGTTATCATGTAGATTATAGTTTTCTTTAGAAGCACATTAAGTCCAATCCAAGTACCAAACTTTTGCCGAGGAGTTGCAAGGGTTTTGTCTATTGTTAAATCATATTAAGGTCATATCCAGTTTTTAAATTTCTAGAATAAGTTTTTTAGCTTTAGTTTACTTCACGTTGGTTGCTTACTGAACCTTTTACCCAGGTAGTTGTACCTCAGGTGTACCCAGGTGCTTAGTACACCTGAGACTGCACACTGATACCTTCAAAGACCCCCCCATCATGCATACCATGATGGGAGCCATTTACTCAGTCTATGTAAATTATCATTAAAAGTAGTCCAAAGACTGAAACTATAGTCTGTTAATTGTATGTTCACTGCGGTTAGACAACTGTACTATTTAAATTGAAACCCCTGATAACTAATTGCCATTACGATTCGGAGTAGGGGACTTATTACTATGACAAATATGGTAGAGACGTATTTACATGTGACCGCATTTAAATCGGATGCTACCGGAACACCGATCCGACAAGACTCGGTTACCGGCGGAAAACTTAATTTGTTTAAGACTAAAGGTGGTGGACGCAGGAACTGGACGGAGACGTCCGGTGGGGTCTATTGGTCGGTTTCCTCTCCGGCCGAAATAGCGTCCTGAATGATTTCCAATATTTTAGATTTGAGATGGAGTTTCATGGTGGGCGGTATCTTGCGCATGTCAGGTATAAGTGACAGCAGGAACATCCTGTCAGAGTCGTCCTCGTGGTTTCTGTCGTTAGAGGAGCTGTCGTCGGCCAGGCTGTCGTCTGCCCTGTCAGGTTCCGCTCGGCTCCGGTCCTCCTCGTCGTCGTCGTCTCTATAAATAAACAAATCAAATATTTATTTGTAAGTGCTCGGTTATCGGACGAACCTCTTCGTCATCTGCAGTTATAACCATTGCATAATCTTACGGGAAGGTAATCTATCCTACTAGATTTTCCAAGTTCGTGGCAACACTTTATCGCCTAGCGCTCTATCCGTATTTTATAACATCCTTGTATTGGCCGGTCTTCACCAGCAGTGATATCAGTGTTACCAACCTGTTAGTTGGTTTTCGCTAAATGTTGGAGGAATCTTGCCTCTAATCATCCCCAAAAAGATTATCTGATCTGCAGCACGCGTCAGACTCTGCTCTGTTACTTAAACTGAGATGGTGGTTCTAATAATAACATTTATAATATAGAAAACAAATATTATAATTTTTAAAAAAAATATAGCAGTCAACAACAAATTATTACTTTAAAAAAAATAATTATATTTATAGCAATTATATTTAATTAGCTAATGGTACGGGATACGAAAGAAGCACGAAAGGTTTAAATTAGGTTCTAACTTTAGTGTTTAGGGCGGCAGCGTGAGACCAAACGGAAAATGAGAAACACGATTTGTGTTTATTAATAAAGTAATCAATTGTTTTCTAGCGAGCTTTTGTGCACCTTATATACATTATTAAAAATGTGAAACAATTAACGTTGGAGAAAATATATCATTTAGACGGACATCTTTAATTAGACATGCGGGCAGCTTGGAAACTTCAAATTCGACATTTCATTACAAAATCACATAATATATAAAATCAAGTGACCAAGTTTGTGGTTTCAGTTCTCACTCAGCTTATTTAACAAAGCAGACGAGCTCAAAACACATTTGCACATTTCAACATGGCCGCTATTTAAAACTTTGTTTTATGAGTAACGCTTCAACAATATAATTACAATGACGTCAAACAACCAATAAGTGAAACATTCAAATGCCTTTTGGCCGAGCTAACTAATCCTGAGTCTTTCAAACGTTCACAAAATAATATCTGGGGCTTTCCTATTTTGTTCTGTTTTTGGCTTATTACACATAACATAAAATACAGTTTTGGCCCTCCGCACACGGAGCAACTCAAAACTAACTGATTACAAACTCAAATCACCAACCAGTTGACTATGAGTTTAAACCTGTGTAATTGATAGGGACACCGCACACAGAGCAACTCATTACAAACTGGGTTTACTTTCTGTCAACTCAAAAATGACTCGAGTTTCCAGTTGAGTTTGTTTAGAGTTGCTCCGTGTAGAGTGCTCCGTGCCTTAGTCTATGATTCCAGACTGACAGACCTAGGAAATTTTTCGGTTTTCGGTTTTGCCTACGGTCCCTAAAATGACCAAGGTCGGGTTCAGTACAATAAACACTTTCATGGTGCACATGATCATCACATGATCATCACATCGGTATGTAATCTGTCTTTTCTTTAAAACAACATAGTGGATATTCAAAGACACAGGTTCCAAGCCATGAGTTCCATCACTGCAGGCTGCCGATACACGGTTCCAAGCCATGAGTTCCATCACTGCAGGCTGCCGATACACGGTTCCAAGCCATGAGTTCCATCACTGCAGGCTGCCGATACACGGTTCCAAGCCATGAGTTCCATCACTGCAGGCTGCCGATACACGGTTCCAAGCCATGAGTTCCATCACTGCAGGCTGCCGATACACGGTTCCAAGCCATGAGTTCCATCACTGCAGGCTGCCGATACACGGTTCCAAGCCATGAGTTCCATCACTGCAGGCTGCCGATACACGGTTCCAAGCCATGAGTTCCATCACTGCAGGCTGCCGATACACGGTTCCAAGCCATGAGTTCCATCACTGCAGGCTGCCGATACACGGTTCCAAGCCATGAGTTCCATCACTGCAGGCTGCCGATACACGGTTCCAAGCCATGAGTTCCATCACTGCAGGCTGCCGATACACGGTTCCAAGCCATGAGTTCCATCACTGCAGGCTGCCGATACACGGTTCCAAGCCATGAGTTCCATCACTGCAGGCTGCCGATACACGGTTCCAAGCCATGAGTTCCATCACTGCAGGCTGCCGATACACGGTTCCAAGCCATGAGTTCCATCACTGCAGGCTGCCGATACACGGTTCCAAGCCATGAGTTCCATCACTGCAGGCTGCCGATACACGGTTCCAAGCCATGAGTTCCATCACTGCAGGCTGCCGATACACGGTTCCAAGCCATGAGTTCCATCACTGCAGGCTGCCGATACACGGTTCCAAGCCATGAGTTCCATCACTGCAGCCTGCCGATACACAATATTCAACAACTAACCCTATTTCATTTTTAACTTTTAAACATCTATTTCTATAAAAAAATATTCGCCGCTAGCTTGTGGTGATAAACAATTATGATAATAAGTGCACACGTTAAACAAAATCACCCGGGGTTTAATTAAAAATAATCTACAATTTGTAGATTATTACAATTTGTAGATTATTACAATTTGTAGATCTACAATTTGTCAAACCACAATATAAAGCTAACGATATGGTTGTTTGAGTCTTTGCACTCAATGTTTATTTATGTTATCATGTAGATTATAGTTTTCTTTAGAAGCACATTAAGTCCAATCCAAGTACCAAACTTTTGCCGAGGAGTTGCAAGGGTTTTGTCTATTGTTAAATCATATTAAGGTCATATCCAGTTTTTAAATTTCTAGAATAAGTTTTTTAGCTTTAGTTTACTTCACGTTGGTTGCTTACTGAACCTTTTACCCAGGTAGTTGTACCTCAGGTGCACCCAGCTGCTTAGTACACCTGAGACTGCACACTGATACCTTCAAAGACCCCCCCATCATGCATACCATGATGGGAGCCATTTACTCAGTCTATGTAAATTATCATTAAAAGTAGTCCAAAGACTGAAACTATAGTCTGTTAATTGTATGTTCACTGCGGTTAGACAACTGTACTATTTAAATTGAAACCCCTGATAACTAATTGCCATTACGATTCGGAGTAGGGGACTTATTACTATGACAAATATGGTAGAGACGTATTTACATGTGACCGCATTTAAATCGGATGCTACCGGAACACCGATCCGACAAGACTCGGTTACCGGCGGAAAACTTAATTTGTTTAAGACTAAAGGTGGTGGACGCAGGAACTGGACGGAGACGTCCGGTGGGGTCTATTGGTCGGTTTCCTCTCCGGCCGAAATAGCGTCCTGAATGATTTCCAATATTTTAGATTTGAGATGGAGTTTCATGGTGGGCGGTATCTTGCGCATGTCAGGTATAAGTGACAGCAGGAACATCCTGTCAGAGTCGTCCTCGTGGTTTCTGTCGTTAGAGGAGCTGTCGTCGGCCAGGCTGTCGTCTGCCCTGTCAGGTTCCGCTCGGCTCCGGTCCTCCTCGTCGTCGTCGTCTCTATAAATAAACAAATCAAATATTTATTTGTAAGTGCTCGGTTATCGGACGAACCCTTTTCTATAAAGTGTCGACAAGTCGTTATTCAAGAAAATATTATTCTTTGTGGCACTGTTTTGATTATTTTGGGGGAAATTGTGGCCACCATTTGTAAGCTCGATATATTTGTGTGATCTTCATTTCCATATCCGTTACATGATACCCCACTCGAAAATTACAAATAATAAAAATTTTAGGTCATAAAGCTTACTTCACAAGAAAACAGAAGAAGCTCACATTGAGTTTACTTTTTTTATCTTTTTGTTACAACTTAAATGTTTCAAAGTATCCTGGTCCAATTGTAAGGACGGTTTATCGAAAATAGCCTCCAGATGATCCCATGATAAATCAGCTGGCAGCGCACATTTTTAGTAAATAAGTATGTATTACAAATTATTTTATGTTCAACATACAAAGATAAAATATTATGCTTTCTTCCAAAGCGGCTTCAGGCTGTTAGATGACCCTCTGGGAATCTATACGGGTCAAGTAACCTCATTCTAATTCCCAATGAGGTCACATAATTATATTCACGTTAATCAATCGTCCAATAATAGGGACCAAGGAATCTATATGCCACTAATTTACTCATATGTATATTCTTAATTGTTATGTTTTATTATTATCTTTGTTAATTTTTAGTATTGTGAGTTTATGAATTACTTGATAGTTCATTGTAATATCTTTGACAAACTTATATTAGTTTTATAGTGCTACTCTGTAGTAGCGTATTACCATAGACTTTACTTTAAACTAAATGATTTATAATTTAACTATTATTATTATTTTAAAATGTTGTCATTAGATTGATAAGTACGCTGTGTGTGAAAGCAAACCTTAATATAAGGCCAGCCTCACTTGTTTATATTTTGTAAATAAAGTGTTTATATATATATAAGTTAGGGTAATGAAGTTGCCACCGACCAGTATGAAGTACCACTAGATACAAAGGTGACCCTACAACTTCATCTGATGAAAGAAACAGTGCTGAAGCCGTGTAGTTAGCGTACCCTGCCTGAAACCAAGGTTGACAACATGTCTGGCGAGTCCCTGGGAGATGATATGTTTCACTCTGGTCATCCCAAGGTTCAGATTCGACTCCGTCCAGCATTAAACTGGACCTACGTGGTCATCGAGTTTACTACCATCCACTCCGAGCTCAAATGAGGTTTCAACGATACAAGCCTAAGTAACATTATGGAATATTTGGTTTAGTAAACTCATCTATGACAACTGTATATTTCCTGGTTTAAAATGGTACAGCTTCATGTAGCACTGAAAAACCTCCTACAATGAAATACATATCTAGTTTCACCCGATAGTGAAGACCTCTAATCACTACTACTAACCACTTCTAACCTGCTCTACCCACCCCTAAACAGCTCTAATCTTCTACAATGACATAAGGATCTAGTTTTACCCGATAGTGAAGACGGCTACAGGTTCGGGTTGATCTTCTTCTCCCTCCTGAAGCTGTGCCTGGTGGTAAGCGGCCAACTGCTGCAGACTGAGGATCTCCTCCGGAGCGTCGTCCTGTTCCACCACGAGGAACTGTTTGCCCGTCCACAAGTCTCCCGAGTACAGATCTTCAGGCATGTAGCTTTCTTCCTTCGCCTCTTCGCCGAACTCTCTCATCCGTCGGTAACTGTCCCTGAACAAAAACCACAAACAACCTTCATAATAACGTCGAACATGTAACAAATATAATCTGAGTAAAGTCATAATCAATCAACGCTTAACTTTCACGATAATGCGTGAAAGTTGAGCACATAATATACATGTTACTATTATTGTTACCTCTTGGAAGAGACGACTTGGTTAAGGAAAGACAGATGGTCGAAGTAGATGTACTTTTTCTTCTTGGTGTTATTTCTGCTCACCTCCCTCGTGTAGCAGTCTCGCAGACTCTTCCATCTCCTCATCCACCCGTGAACTGAAGCAAAATCAAACATTACCAATCAGTCCAATAATATCCTTCTTCAAGTGTTGGCTCATCAAGAGGTGAGAGAGAGTTGGAGGGGGTTTGAGGTGGTTCAAGGGGCCATCAGTAGTTAAAAGTGGTTGGAAATGGATGGGGGTGCACTTAAATGGATCCACGAGTATTGAATTTCCAGAGAGGGGGCGCTCAGGAGAGAGTATTAAAAACATAGGAGGCGGTCAGAGGTGACAAAAGGTGGTTACGACCAAAGAACGTCGCAAGTGGTTAGACCAAATGCAAACAAAAATGAATGCATTATCGAAATGATATCATATACTCAGATCACACCAATTACTAATCTTGCGAGGAGTTGCGACGAGACTTACCGGCTACGTTTTGTTCAGTTGCTGACAGGTTGTGATAGTCTGAATCCATTTTAGCCGCGATACATTTCCAGGCGTGTTGCTTGACATCCTTCAACTTGTACGCGGTGCTCCGCGAGTCCCAAACCTCCGGGCGGTCTCGAACCGTCTCGATAAACTTAATCGTGCCGTAACCCTGTCACACAACAACAATATAGTTATCAAATTGATTGGCCGAGTACGTATCTTCAGCAAACACAAAGCATTCGTAGACAATAAACAACTTTTTATTTTTATATCCTGAAAAAACGCATATATTTACATTGTTATAATGCTAAGAAACTACTCCATTCTCCCATGGAGGAATGGACAGCCCAATCCATTCCTATCATCAAAAATGCATATAAGGACTGATTTTTGTACCAAGTTTCAACTCTCTAGCTGAAAAACTGTAGGAGTTATGCGTGACATACAGATAGCCAGACCACAAAAAACAGCTAGAAACCACTCAAATCGTCTTGAAAACACCCAAAAGGGATATTTCCGATGAAATCACGGTTTCGGATTTTTGAAACAATAATTTTCCTTTTGGTAAGGATGATTAAAAGTAGTTTTTTTTTTTTATTCCTCTAAAATACCTTAGAATGAGAAAGAGCCAGGAGGGCTTACAAAACCCTGTTGACTGAATGTTTTGTGATGCCAAATATTACCAGAATCGTTCTGCTGTGAAGTTCTGGTATTTTCGATGTTATATCAAAGCACCATCAGAGTGTCGCACATGGTTTCACAGGCCGAACTCTGCTGGTTCGAACTCTTTCAACAAGCTTCCTATTTGTTCAAGCAATGCTGGGTGAACATTGTGCTTTAGTCAGGGAATGATTCCTGATGAGTGTGGTCACTCTTTCAAGTGCGTAACTTTAACGATTGGATATTAGTCTACTTTGCTGTGAGAGCTATCCAGACTGTAGACTTGGTTGATAAGGAAAGTAATGATACTCACGGAGAGTTGGTTGATAAGGAAAGTAATGACACTCACGGAGAGTTGGTTAGTAATGATACTCACGGAGAGTTGATTGGCCGAGTGGCTGGACACATCCTGAGACAGACTAGGGGCCGACATGCTGTCCGAGTCCTGACTCTCGACAGCCATCTCTCGCTTCACCTTCACTCTGGACACCATCCGATTCTACGTCCACCTGAAACCACCGACATACAACATCAAAACATCACCAACCACCTCTAACCACCGTTTACTCTAGTCAAATCCACCATTTTATTTATTTATTATGGATTTATTTTAAATCCATCTAATCAACCCTACAATTCTCGGGCAACAAATTTTTCGGACGAAATACGAAATATAAGAAATCGTACATTGCAGAAGCACAATAGAAAAACTGAAATGAACGATAAACGCCTCTCTACAAAAACTCTACAAAAAAATTAGCGAGGCTTTCACGTTTATCTTCTAACTTAACATGGAGGACTAGTTTAATAATGCAATGAAATGCACAGCTGTTCCATCACATTATTCCGTCACAAGCTGTTCCGTCACATTATTCCGTCACAATGCACAGCTGTTCCATCACATTATTCCGTCACTTTGAGTCATCATTTCAACTTGTTTAGATTTTAAACTGGTTTCCTTTTTATCTTTCGTTAAAAAGTATTGGTCCAAATTTCGAAGAAATGCAGACGTTTGGTGGAAAACAGGTCACAGACATTATTATTCCTGATTTACTGCTGACTGGGCTTCGACGAGCAACAGTTTTCACCTCCGAATAGAAACATAAATGTCACTAATGAGGGGAAGTATTTCTACATCTAGAGGGCTGGCAGCTCGTGCAGTGTGAGCGTCAAATATACTGTCAAGTTCACGCTTTAACCAAAACAAGCCTAACTCTAAACCTACCCTGAAATGATAAATCGGCAAAACGAGTGAGAAAGTTTTTTTTTTTCAGACCGATGGAAACATGTTAGGATTTTTTTAAATTAAGTTATTTATGGTTATTTTATTGCTGGAAATTACAGTTACTTTCCTTGAAAATGAAGGCGAAAAGGTATAAAAATAACTATAATCTCCAGTTGGGAGAAAAGGTTATGATTTTGGATTGGTTTAGTTAGAGGCACTAAAGTAAGTCTTATCTTCCCTGAACTCAAAAATTAGGGAGAAAAAGAAGGATTGCCAACTTAATTATTTTATAAATAGTAGAGAATGAATGGATAATGTAGTGCAGTTGTTAAAATCAGGTTGGCGCCACTGCTTTATCGACCTTGTTTATCATTTTTTATAACCTGCATCTAAATAACCTTCTATTAGAGTTTAAGTTTATAATTGCAATTCTTATTTCTTTTTAATATTGTATCTCTTATATCTTATATTAAAGGTGCTAGGAATTATTGATTTTTATTAAATTTAAATAAATTTTATTTATTTATTATGTATTTCCTCCCTACTGGAGATAAAATATTGTATGTACCTCGGGAGTGAAGTGTAATTATTCCCCTCGAGATAATTATCTGATTTAGGGACCATGGATCATTTGGCTTTACCCAAAGAACCAACTTATTCGCTCAGGGAATAATGGCTTACTTTACTCCCAAGGTGCATAACTAACTATTTCAGACCGATGGAGCCATGTTAGGATTTCGGAACGAAGTTCTTTTTGGCACGTTCTGGAGCCCGGGAGTGAATCACCGTCACGCAAAATCCGTCACGAAATCTACCGATGACGATAACTTGAGTAAAAGATCACCGAGTTGGTTGAAATTCGGTACAAATGTTCATTTTACCAATGCCCAGGCTGAGTTCGTTGGAAAACGTTATCCGCTTAAGCTTTCACGCGCAACGCTCGCGTAAACGTAAGCTTTAAAAAGACGGGAAAAAATGTTATTATGGAACCCTGTTACTGACTTGTTTTGTTTATTTTTGTTATATGTCAAAAATGCCAGTTGGTTTTATAAATATCGAAAATAAGTAGTAGTTAGCAATGTATACGTACTTAGCAGTGTGATTTTATAATTTATATTTAATGAAAAATGTAAGAAACTTCGTTCCTACCGGGTGTCCCGCGACACCACATGAAAATTACTTAAAACCCTTACGTTACCCCCTTAAAACTAAAGGCGAAAGGCATACAAAGAAATATTTAACTGGTTTTTGTGGGTTCCGCCAGAAGCGTGAAATATTTAGATTTACCGAAACCCAAGTATTAATGTTATTCAGAAGAAAGAGAGGGAGATAGTAGGTCTGACTCGGTCTCTGATTCTAACATCAGTGACTCTGATCTTGGGCCGTTCATTCAATTAATTCAAATGTAAATACACTCTAACTCAGAGAATGTTTGAAACAATCACAATGTCAAAATATAACTAGTATACACCCTAAACAGAAGAGACAATAAAAAAATAAAAAATCGGGTACGGGGTACCTCGGAACTTTTCCTCACTTCAGAGGCAACTAAAGTGGCTTCTCCTGCTGCGAAGCAGCAGGAGGAAGCAACATTGGACGTGGTCAGTACTTGGACGGGTGACCGTTCTGAACTAACTGATTTATTATCATTCTTAAAAAAACTTATTTTTNGACAAAGGAATATCACACTTGTGTTTTTACAAGGGGAGTAATCACAGTCTAAAGAAGAACATTCTGTGCACCTTCTTTAGATTGTTACTCCTCTCTGTTTTTGTTATAAGGGGAGTAACAGTCTAAAGAAGAACATTCTGTACACCTTCTTTACCTACCGGGTGTCCCGCGACACCACATGAAAATTACTTAAAACCCTTACGTTACCCCCTTAAAACTAAAGGCGAAAGGCATACAAAGAAATATTTAACTGGTTTTTGTGGGTTCCGCCAGAAGCGTGAAATATTTAGATTTACCGAAACCCAAGTATTAATGTTATTCAGAAGAAAGAGAGGGAGATAGTAGGTCTGACTCCGTCTCTGATTCTAATATCAGTGACTCTGGTCTTGGGCCGTTCATTCAATTAATTCAAATATAATACACTCTAACTCAGAGAATGTTTGAAACAATCACAATGTCAAAATATAACTAGTATACACCCTAAACAGAAGAGACAATAAAAAAATAAAAAATCGGGTACGGGGTACCTCGGAACTTTTCCTCACTTCAGAGGCAACTAAAGTGGCTTCTCCACCCTGAAATGATAAATCGGCAAAACGAGGGAGAAAGTTTTTTTTCAGACCGATGGAAACATGTTAGGATTTTTTTAAATTAAGTTATTTATGGTTATTAAAATACCTTAGAATGAGAAAGAGCCAGGAGGGCTTACAAAACCCTGTTGACTGACTGTTTTGTGATGCCAAATATTACCAGAATCGTTCTGCTGTGAAGTTCTGGTATTTTCGATGTTATATCAAAGCACCATCAGAGTGTCGCACATGGTTTCACAGGCCGAACTCTGCTGGTTCGAACTCTTTCAACAAGCTTCCTATTTGTTCAAGCAATGCTGGGTGAACATTGTGCTTTAGTCAGGGAATGATTCCTGATGAGTGTGGTCACTCTTTCAAGTGCGTAACTTTAACGATTGGATATTAGTCTACTTTGCTGTGAGAGCTATCCAGACTGTAGACTTGGTTGATAAGGAAAGTAATGATACTCACGGAGAGTTGGTTGATAAGGAAAGTAATGATACTCACGGAGAGTTGGTTAGTAATGATACTCACGGAGAGTTGGTTAGTAATGATACTCACGGAGAGTTGATTGGCCGAGTGGCTGGACACATCCTGAGACAGACTAGGGGCCGACATGCTGTCCGAGTCCTGACTCTCGACAGCCATCTCTCGCTTCACCTTCACTCTGGACACCATCCGATTCTACGTCCACCTGAAACCACCGACATACAACATCAAAACATCACCAACCACCTCTAACCACCGTTTACTCTAGTCAAATCCACCATTTTATTTATTTATTATGGATTTATTTTAAATCCATCTAATCAACCCTACAATTCTCGGGCAACAAATTTTTCGGACGAAATACGAAATATAAGAAATCGTACATTGCAGAAGCACAATAGAAAAACTGAAATGAACGATAAACGCCTCTCTACAAAAACTCTACAAAAACAAATTAGCGATGCTTTCACGTTTATCTTCTAACTTAACATGGAGGACTAGTTTAATAATGCAATGAAATGCACAGCTGTTCCATCACATTATTCCGTCACAAGCTGTTCCATCACATTATTCCGTTACTTTGAGTAATCATTTCAACTTGTTTAGATTTTAAACTGGTTTCCTTTTTATCTTTCGTTAAAAAGTATTGGTCCAAATTTCGAAGAAATTCAGACGTTTGGTGGAAAACAGGTCACAGACATTATTATTTTTACTGATTTACTGCTGACTGGGCTTCGACGAGCAACAGTTTTCACCTCCGAATAGAAACATAAATGTCACTAATGAGGGGAAGTATTTCTANAATACACTCTAACTCAGAGAATGTTTGAAACAATCACAATGTCAAAATATAACTAGTATACACCCTAAACAGAAGAGACAATAAAAAAATAAAAAATCGGGTACGGGGTACCTCGGAACTTTTCCTCACTTCAGAGGCAACTAAAGTGGCTTCTCCTGCTGCGAAGCAGCAGGAGGAAGCAACATTGGACGTGGTCAGTACTTGGACGGGTGACCGTTCTGAACTAACTGATTTATTATCATTCTTAAAAAAACTTATTTTTTATACCGATATTTTATTTAAATATTTGAAATCGGCTAGATCTAGATCAATTACATAGATCTAGCCGAGTTCTCCCCCCTAATGGCCCAAGTCCAAAGGGGTGTAACTGTAGGACATTTTAATGGCATTTTATTAAATTGTAAATAAAACAGTTTTTGAATTGAAATTGAATTAAATATTTGAAATTTGGCGGTATTTTGAAAGATGTAAACAAACTTTGACGTCATCAAAATTATTGCACTAATAAATAATTATATTCCCTAACTTTTAAATTTATTAATGGAATTTCATCGGGTTTTATTTATATTTGTTCCTTAATTTGTTCCGGTTCCAACGGTATGCTATAAGTCAAAAACCTATATATACTTACTTCGTGCCAAATTTCAACTCGATGAGGGCCATTTTCGATTTATTACGATTTTTAAAAATTTTTGCTTACTCAGCAAATTGGGTTCAAGATGGCGGAAAAATTGATTTTCCGGGCGGCACCACTACAGGTAAGGACTGATTTTTCTGCCAAGTTTCAACTCTCTAGGTTAAATACCTTGGGCGCTATTATGATAACACACTTACATACGTCATGCTGAAAACCACTCAGGAGGTCTTAAAAACACCTAAAACGGATAATTCCGTTGAAATCACAAAAAAAAAAAAATTTGGTGAAAACAATACTTTTCCTACTATTAGTAGTGAGGAAAAGTAATAATAACCCGTAGAAACAAACTTTTTATCATAAAATCCTTTATACAATACATAATATAAAACCAATAATAATAATGATAATCCCCCAACTTCTTGTTACAATGTTTTTATATCGATACTGAGTCTGTGTTTCAGCTTGGTTAGCCCAAGGGATTAGCCAAACAAACATTTTGACCAAACAAACAAACAAACAAAACCCAAATCTATGTAAAGTGTTTAAACATACACTCCGACTCTCGGATTTGAACCGTCATCTTTGTTTCTATCTCTTAATCTCTTTTCCGTCTCCAGTCTATAACTAATCAAATTTAAATCTTGCCCCCCTTAAGGAAGAGAAATTCTATAGTATACAATATATTCATGTATACATACCTTCGGCGCTATGATGATAACACACTTACATACGTCATGCTGAAAACCACTCAGGAGGTCTTAAAAACACCTAAAACGGATAATTCTGTTGAAAATGCAATGAAATGCACAGCTGTTCCATCACATTATTCCGTCACAAGCTGTTCCATCACATTATTCCGTTACTTTGAGTAATCATTTCAACTTGTTTAGATTTTAAACTGGTTTCCTTTTTATCTTTCGTTAAAAAGTATTGGTCCAAATTTCGAAGAAATTCAGACGTTTGGTGGAAAACAGGTCACAGACATTATTATTTTTACTGATTTACTGCTGACTGGGCTTCGACGAGCAACAGTTTTCACCTCCGAATAGAAACATAAATGTCACTAATGAGGGGAAGTATTTCTACATCTAGAGGGCTGGCAGCTCGTGCAGTGTGAGCGTCAAATATACTGTCAAGTTCACGCTTTAACCAAAACAAGCCTAACTCTAAACCTACCCTGAAATGATAAATCGGCAAAACGAGTGAGAAAGTTTTTTTTTCAGACCGATGGAAACATGTTAGGATTTTTTTAAATTAAGTTATTTATGGTTATTTTATTGCTGGAAATTACAGTTACTTTCCTTGAAAATGAAGGCGAAAAGGTATAAAAATAACTATAATCTCCAGTTGGGAGAAAAGGTTATGATTTTGGATTGGTTTAGTTAGAGGCACTAAAGTAAGTCTTATCTTCCCTGAACTCAAAAATTAGGGAGAAAAAGAAGGATTGCCAACTTAATTATTTTATAAATAGTAGAGAATGAATGGATAATGTAGTGCAGTTGTTAAAATCAGGTTGGCGCCACTGCTTTATCGACCTTGTTTATCATTTTTTATAACCTGCATCTAAATAACCTTCTATTAGAGTTTAAGTTTATAATTGCAATTCTTATTTCTTTTTAATATTGAATCTCTTANATATTGTTTAAAATTTGTCCGTCGAATTTTTTCTATTAAGTAAATGGAGTGTATTTAAATACTACAGGATCCGACTAAAAAGTGTATTTTCCAAGAATATTGAACTGTTTTTTTTTGTTTTGATAAGAGATTACGATCGAGCATTGTTGTTATTATTTGTGAATTAAACTAAGAAAACAAGGTGCGCATGCGTCCCGCGTTAAACATTAGTCATGTTCACACTTGAATTTATCATTTTATCAATGTTTTATCTTTTTAAAATGTCAAAAGTTTCACGGAATCTTGCCAAAATAACCGACTTGTAGTCTTACCAATATAAAAAAAACAACAAAAAAACAAACACATCAGGAATCGAATAAAACCGCGAAAGTCGGCCATCTTTAAAAATAAACTCGGCCATATTGGATTTTGTTTAGATTGTACAGTTGAAGTTTAAAAGTTTCATTTGATTTTTCAAACGAAATATTTAATTCGATTGTGCAATTATTTTATAATTTTATTTTTTTATTATATAATTATCCTTCGAATAAGTGAGTTGACAAATGAAACTACTGTTAGTAATTAATTTAGTGGCATATTAAGTGGTTTAGTGGTTTGTTGGGATACGTAGCAGTGTTAGTAGTTAGCTGATGTGTTGGTAACTTGTCGTTTTTACAGTAAACCGGTCAGTTTTGATAGTTTGTAGTGTTTGTGTTTTTTTTTCGGACTTGAAAGCTGTAATTTTAGTTTTTTCGTGTTGTTTACGCACGTGAATTTCTCGAGTACGAGGAAAGCAAGCGTGGTTGAGTAGTTTTACCTGTATGCAGTAGAATTTAGTGGATGTTATGAGGAGCGCGTGGCGACGTGTATTCCGTGGCCGACTGCCTTGAACTGAGCGTGTCTGGGCTGGTGGGTGGAACGCGCGTCAATACTGGGGCGACGATAATGGCCGAACTCTCCCACTCTCTCGCACGGTCGCGCCACTCTGTCTAACCAGTCGCACCGTGTTGCTTTCCTTCTCTGCCTCTCCTTCGGAAGGTTGCACGGAACGAAAAGGAAAAAAAAAAAATCGCGACACAACCTTTTTTTTAAACGCTTAAAATCACGTCGAGGCTGCACGAACTCACAGCTAACATAAAATAATCACTATTTCTTACTTTCTCAGATCATGCAACATCAAATCGAGCACTTCTTTAGATTGTTACTCCCCTATGCTTTTTGAAGGATATAAATAACTTTGACTAAATAAATATGTACACAAAGGGAGATTTAGTCCAATGTACGTTGGGACAAAGGAATATCACACTTGTGTTTTTACAAGGGGAGTAATCACAGTCTAAAGAAGAACATTCTGTTCACCTTCTTTAGATTGTTACTCCTCTCTGTTTTTGTTATAAGGGGAGTAACAATCTAAACAAGTGCCTCAAATCGAATCCGAAATTCGTTAAAATTAGGGTTTTACTCTCTCACACGTTGTGACCTAACATATAAAGAGAAAATATTGTGAAAGGCGCGAAAATTCTACTCTACTAGTATCAGTTGGTTTTATATCGAATATTGATCTTTGGAATAATAACAAGTGAACAGCAAAACTGAACCTATAACAACAAAGAATCAACAACAAAATACCACCTCTAACTATCTCCTACCACCTCTAACCACCTCTAACCACATCTAACCACTTCTAACCACTTCTAACCATCTCTAACCACCTCTTACCACCTCTAACCACCTCTAACCACCTCTAACCACCTCTAACCACTTCTAAACAAAACTTTAAAATGAATAACACATTAAAAAATAATATTTGTTTTTACTAACAAATTACTAAAACTATTGAAGATATTTTGCAAATATTTTAGTAAATGAAAGTAAGGAAGTGATTAGGGTAGATGAAGAAAAGTGACGGTTGTTATCTAGAATCTAGAATGACTTCAATAATAATAACATGCATGTTCACATCAAGTCACTCCCCCTTTTTTTTAATTAAATAAATATCTATTATTTATTGAACTCGATAAACAGAATGAACAAATATAAACAGCCTACTTTATAAAAAATGTGTGAGGCTCTCACGCATTAGAAGTGAAACTTAAGTTCTAGAATGCATTGCTCTCTTTCATTGTTTTGACGAATTTATTATTTCAGGATTAAGAAATGGTTATGGGAAATTTAATTGAAAAAAAGTATTTCTACGCTGAGTCAACCACATTTATTCCAATAAAATTAAATGTTTGTTTCGATTTGCTGGTCTTTAAATAGATACGATTAACCTGTAAAAATGTTACACTTGGACGAGTCTTGAATCGCAAACTTCGTTACACGATGTCACTAAATGAAAAAATTCACTCTACCGCCGCCAAAGAAGTTTCACTTCAAAAA
>KZ651719.1:0-13469 GCA_001010745.2 Gerris buenoi
GAGATAAAATATAGAGGGCATCACTAGGTTTGTTTGCCCCACCAAGATAAAATACTTGTGTACGCCACTGCTTACAATACTATTAATATTATTATTGAAATTTAATATGTAATGTAATATAATGTGTAATGTAATGTAATTTGTAATGCTAAAGTTCCCTGTGTAATATACAGGTTTGGTGTATACCTACCTCGTGCCACCTTTTTTTATTGATGACTAGCAGACGTGACAAGCAATTTAATCCACATGTCCACACTGGCTCGAGTATACAGAAGAACAATTTTAATTATCTCAAAATTAAACATTTCCTCAATAGAAATGCGTTTCAGGGAACATATTTGTGTTTCATGTGGGTCACGTAGTTTTCTGTCTGACCTTCACCGTCCAGTGTCAAGGTTGTCTGCCCATCAAACTTTTTGCTATTTGCCCATATATTTTAAAAAATACTCTTGACCGATTTTCGATTTTGATTTAATTTGGATGGGTTTTCAAAATTTAGCTCATTTGATAGCTTCAGATTGACCCTCAACCTTCTGCGCACGCGCAAGTTACTGTTTTCAGTTCAATTATTTCTTATTTTAATACTACTTAACTTTAATATTTTTTTATTATCACACAATCACAGACTAAAACAGTAACTGTTATACTTACTGATCTCTATAATATAATATAACATTACTGGTCAATGTCACTTAACAACAATTAACTTTATATTTTTCATACTTATTTCATTTTTAAGTAAATATTTTAGGGAAATAATTTCTAAGAGAGGGACCCTCGCTCTAGATTGGCTCACTCAAGTCAACTTACATAATATGTATAAAAATAATAAATAGATAATCAAACAATACTTTTATACATTTATACTTATTCAATAAAAATCTGCGGATTATTTACAAAATTATAAAATGTGAAAAATATTTTATTTTATTTCATTCTCCCCAATAACATTGTAATTGAAATAAAGAGCTTGGGTTTCCGGTGAAATCCGCGTCACGAAGGGGTTGAAGTCCGACGTTTCGCTTCCACTGCTGGAAGCATCTTCAGGGGAGTGGTGCATCGTGGTGTTGACTCGAAGCAATCAGTACAGTACATATTGTGATTGCTTACCACGATGCACCGCACCCCTGAAGATGCTTCCAGCAGTGGAAGCGAAACGTCAGACTTCAACCCCTTCGTGATGCGGATTTCCCGGAAAACCAAGCTGTTTATTGTAATTTAAGTTGACATTAAATATATTCTCATCTGCTTTAATTATTATTATTATTATTTATTTATTTCGTTCTTTTAGATTGATTTTTTTTTTTTTTATTATTTGGATTTTTATTTTTTATTAGATAGAATCACAAGTTTAAATATTTTGATTATTATTGGCATTTTTTTTTTTATATCGTCCCACTGTATATAAACCAAAATTATGAACTTAAATTGAAGTCAATGTTAAGTAACTACATGTAAAAAAATGTTAATGAACTTAAATTAAGAGCCGTGAGAACGTTATAACACTTGATTCAGCTTTCTTTATGTAATTGAGCGTAAGCGGAAATGTATGCGACGCAGTGCGGAAAGACTGTTATCTAAGATGGCCCAGGGAGTCTGTCTTCCACCTAGTGATTCAAAACTCTACAGACATCTACATATAGGTAGTCAGTTATCCCTACCTCTGAAATCATTTTCACTATCTCCTGACCCCTATCTGAGGAAAAAAAATTTGCGGCTACGTCACTCAGTGCATAAACAATGTCAATGCTCCTGAGTTTATATACGCTATTCTTCTATATAAAGTGAACTAAAGACACCTAATGACGTATTTATTATCAGCATTAGGGAAAGATAAGTACATGAAAATAACACTAGATTCTACGGTACAGGCTGCGGCATCTTTAGTGTTTAAAAATTCGAGATTTCTGATATGTTGTTTGTAAAGGGTTTTTGGCACTTCTTTGCATTGTTATTTCCTTTATAAAAAAAACAGAAGAGAGTAGCAATCTAAAGAAGGTTTACGGAATGTTCTTCTTTAGACTGTTACTTCCCTTATCAAAACAGAAGGTAGTAGCAATCTAAAGAAGGTTTACGGAATGTTCTTCTTTAGACTGTTACTCCCCTTATTGAAACAGAAGTGTGATATTCCTTTGTCCTAAAGTACATTAGAGTACACATCAATTTGTCTTAATAGTTATTTAGTCAAAGTTATACATATTTGTAAAAAAAAAACATAGGGGAGTAACAATCTAAAGAAGTGTCGGGTTTTTTGGGGGGTTAATAAACCTATTAACCCAAAAATGAAAATAAACTATTCACTAAACCAAAGCCAGATAGTTTGGTTTTGGTTAATAGTTGACCCGCAATCCAAATTTCAACAAAATCTGGCAAATAGCTTCAAAAATTGAACAGGTTGACAGACAGACACGGGACTAAAAATGTTTCCTTAAATCTAAAACAGATTTCTGTCTTAGAATTTTAAAATCGGAGTCTTAAAATATGTTAGTTATTCAGGACGATCATATAGCTTCCGTTAACTTCGATATGCTCGGAAGCAAAATTTATAATACATAGTACATTACGCGTCGAGTGTGGAAAGTAGCATTTTGCATGCGAGTGTGGAGTTTACACCCGAGCGATAGCGAGGGTAGTAAAACCACACGAGCAATGCAAAATGACGTTTTCGCACGAGTTACGTACCGTACTTTATCTACGATTGTTAGATTTTAATAATAAAGACAGAAAAAAATAATAAAGTTCCTGTATGTAAGCTCGTATGTCAGTATTTCTCTTTTGATAAAGATGACATCAATTCGTTAGTTGTATTTTGTGCCGAATTAATCATTTCGGAAGGAGTATTATTCTCCTCATATTCTCCATAATCACTTAAATCACTCATTGATTTTCACTTCATTGATTCAAAAAACTAGATACAAACAGTTACTTTTATTAAATAAACATCAAATTAGTTATGTTAAATGTAAAAAAAAAACTCGCTAATCGTGTGTAAAGTTGAACAATTCTTCTTCTTTACGTCACTAGAGTGGAAAAAAAGAGGAATTCTTCTTCTATACGTCACAAGAGTGGAAAAAAAGAGGAATTGTTCAAAACAATGAGACACGCATGCGCAATTAATACAGGTGTGTAAAGAATCACTTTCTACGAATCTAAACAGAGATACAATGTTTATATTACGTATCAATCGTAGATAAATAATATTTATGGTTTAAGCAATCTTCATCACGGTGTCACGGTCACTTTATGACGGTGTCGATGTTAGATTTTTTCCCCCACCTAAAATTCCAATTTTAAATATAAAGTTAACGTTTACTCGAGCGTTGCGCGTGAACGCTTGGACGGATAACGTTGTCCAACGAACTCGTCCTGGGCATTAGTAAAATGAACTTGTATACCAAATTTTATCTAACCAGGTCTACTTTTACTCAAGTTATCGTCTCGTGTTTCAAAGTTCGCGGACACACAGACCGACAGACACGAGACCAAAAGTTTTCCCTGACGTCTGGAACGGAGTTCTTTCTTGGAATTTTTAAAATCGGAGACATAAAACTTTTTCGTACACAAAAGTGAACACAATGCTTCCGTTACCTTCGGTAAGCTCGGAAGCAATATTACATGAATAGGAACGTATAAATAATACCATACAGTTTTTAATTAATTTGAACGAATAAAAAGTTGGCAATTTTATACTCTGTTAATAGGTACGTAATTAAATTAGTGAGGTCGGCTTACGTCTTTTGGGAATTACCATTTCATTTTTATTTGCTAATACATATCAAATATGTTAACATTAGGAATCATATTCAAGTAGTAAAACACAAAAAATATTGACTCTTTTACCTATCTGATAGGTCAAGGACTTGTAGATATGATAAATACCTTCTCACTTATCACAGTCAAAACAGTCATTTTAACAATGTTTTTAATCTTTTGACTTTACTTATTTAAACCCGATCAGCAAGGACGTTTCTATAAGTACCCATCTTTATCATTTATATCTGATATAAATCATTTTAATCTAAAATTCAATATAAATCATACAAATTTTGTTCAAATATTTGAAGTGAAGCAAATAGAAACAGCTGGATTGTTCAATGTTTAATCAGGGTCAGGACATACAACTAAAATATTTGTACTAGGCATCCCGCAGACAATAATAAATAGTAGTTAATCAAGAAATAGTTGATCATGATGATTGTCATAGCTGAAGATAAGTGGAAGAGAGTAGTGGAGTGGGCGAGTGGGGTTGCTTCGTATCACCCTCACCTTCCTAGATTAACCTATAATAAAACTGATTAACCTATAATAAAACTGATTAACCTATAATAAAACTAATTAACCTATAATAAAACTGATTAACCTATAATAAAACTGATTAACCTATAATAAAATCTGATTAATCAATAAAACCCCTTACCCTTATAGTCCAGGAGATAGCGTGCAAAAGTGTCTGACTAACATCAAGCTAATTTTGTGCACAAGTTAATCTTTTAGTATCTTTAAAGAATATGAGGTCGGCTAAATTCTTCGGTGGGACATAGCTTGGCCATAGGCATAGGCATTTGAAAAAGCAAACCGGTGGAGAGCCATGTCCCACAAATTATGGTGGACAATGTTATTTTCATGATCCTGAGTACAAAATTAGTCAGTAGATGATAGTTTGTCACTTGATAGGTTAGTTATTCAAATATTACTCCAGATCAAAGTGGTTACCTTTACTTTACCTAACATCAACATGATTTTCATTCCGCTAACTAATTTTCTTATTTTTATTGTGATTTTCATGATCATAGATGATCATGAAAATCACATTAAAGATCACCTTTATCCTTTATGCAAGCGTTGATAAGCGTCAAAATTTGAGTAAGTCTTAAAACTTCACTTTTTTGGGAAAAAATTGTCAATTTTTTGAAGAGCTGTGTATCTTGGTAACTAACCTACGTACAGAGCTGGTTTTGCCCTCAAAATGTAGCAAATTTAATCTACTTTAAAAACGTAAAAAAACACGTTTCATGAAAAAACTTATAGTTCAGGAGATATAGAGAAAAAACAGCAACTAGTTTGAAAATTTCGCGGTTTTTTTAAGGGCTAACAAGTTAGCACAGGTCTCTCGAACCTTACATATACCCCCCCCCCCCCCACGCACTCACTGCTAGTGCTCCTAACAACATATTAAATAAAAAAATCAGAACTATTATACTATTCTTACAATTAGAATTTATTTTGACAGAACCGGAAAATTGAAAAGAGAGCCAATGAGAACTCGAGATTCTGACTTCTAGAAGGTCAGACGACACAATCTCGACCACACATTGTATCTCTACTCAAGTTTTATTTCTATTTTATCTCTAATCCATCTCTATTTTAAATTTCCTTGACATTCCAAATCAATACTAATTATGTAACTACTATAGCCGTTAGTTTGCGATTTTATCGATTTCTTGTGTACTATTTGACTGGCCTAATATACTAATATTCTCATTCAATTGTAGATGATTTTAAAATGATTACATTATTTATAATGTAATAATAAATAATTTATTAGGAAGGCAAAGGTTATTAGGTTAGTTTGATTGTAACATTAATATTACGAAAACTAAAGATAACCCAACAATTAAAAAATTACTCGGCGTACTCTTGAATCTTGATTTAATAGTTTTTTGCCGCTTAAGATGTTGTAATGAATGGTTTCATTTGTACATGAGAGATATAAGAGATATAAGAATAATAATTGAGTTATCGATTATTATGAACTCAGGGTACAACGTGTCAAGTGGTACTCCATAAAATTGACAATGATTTACATTATTCTTTTGCACTTTTACGACGAATATTTTAATTGATAGTTTGATTCAATAGAACGTAAAACTTGTAAATATTGATAATTTATAGTCAAGAACATCTATTCATTTTTTTTAAATCGATAGTAATATTAGATCATTATGGGGTGGAGAAATCATAAACGAACACTTCTATCAATGAGGTCATTAGTGTTTTAGTATGTGTCATCTTTCGAAGACGATTTAAACCATTGGTAATAGATAATAACATATACTCTATGCTAGGAGTCTTCAAACTACGGCCCGCCGCGCTGCACATAAAGCATATAACATTGAACAAATGAACCTAAACAAAAAACTTCATAAACAAATATTTATTTTATACTTCAAAGTTAATTTTAAAATAATCCACTTTAAAGATATAACTTAAACAAACTTATACACATTTGCATGTGTGGATAAATATACTGTCTTACGCTCTTGGTTAGCGTTCATTTATACTAATGCCATTATTGAATAATACTTGGTAAATTTTATAGCTCAGATTTGAGTAGTTAGTAATTTGGGGGTTCTGGCTCGGATCACCAATACATATTTATTTTGTGTTGCGTGTTTAGTCTAACTAGCCGCGTAGTGTGGATCCCTGGTCTACTCATGCCATTATACTTTTGTAAATATGACAGCTTAGATTAGCCAACCTATGTGAGGGAAAAAATAAAACCACTAGGCGTTTATCTTACTTAAAGTTATCCAGTATCCAGTAATCCAGTGATACTTTTGTTTGCCTAGTTAGCCCTACCTACCACCCGCCAAAATCTCGAGCTCTCATTGGCTCCCCTCCCGGTTTGTTTAGATTTTCCCGCGCTGTCAGAATAACAAAGTATAATGCAGCGATCATAGGAATCCTTAAACAGAAAGATTTCCAACTCCCCTCTTTATCTAAATGTGTTAGACTACTAGCTCTCCACGGGAAGGTACGGTTAATATTGTAACTAAATCTTTTACACCATTCAAAAGATTTCAAGCTTTTAATTCAAAGAAATAAATTAATATATTATTTGGTCATTTTCCTGGAATCGAAGCCGGGAACTTTCGCATTTTAGGCGACCGCGCATCTCATTCGGCCACCGAGGCTGTTAATTATTTTGAATGTTTATTTTCAATATAGAATAAATGTCAAAATATCATAAGTAGTTTACAATTTTAACCCCCATCTTCCCGTGGAGCGCTAGTGCTCTAACACCTCTAGAATACTGGAGTTGGATACCCCTGGTATAATGGCATGATTGTATACATTAATAATTTCAGGCTCCTGCAACAGAAAAGTTATAAGGAAGCCCCAATTATAATAAATGGTTCAAAAGTTATAACTAAAGCTAAAGCCAAAACAAATTTTCAAATGACCACCATCTTGATACGACGATTGTGTGTGCTAAAAGCACATACTTGGCCGATTTATTTTAAGATGCAACATCCATCTGAGTGTGATATATATTGTTAGCCTGATTAATTTATCTGAAAAATATAGGTTAAGTTGGTGATGCATTGATAGGTTAATTGTAGACAACTATAAATTGAAGAGAAAGTAATTTAATTTATTGGAGCGAACCACTACCCATATTTATTACAATTAACGCTTACGCTTGCGTGAATAGTTAACTTGAGTAATAAGGCGTTTATAGTCAACGAAGACATCAGTGCCTTGCACAGGTTAAAAATTGACAAATGACAAATGAACAACTTTCTAATCTCTTACTACAGAAAGATGATGATGGTGAATATATTTTGATGCCCTGATCAACAATTCAACAATCAACACAATATTTGGTTCGATGATCTCATCTGCAATGTGATATGAGATCATCAGTGTCATATTGTCTTCATGGATTTGGGATTCGAACTCAAAAGATTTATTAATTGAAGTTTGGTCTTTGAGTGTGAATTTGTGAAGCGATCACACTAATCACTGGGCTAAGCCGAACAGCCGAGCAATAACATCATTATGTCCTCTATAATTTGGCAATGTAGTATAATATGATTCCAAGCATACTGTCAATAATGAAAATAAAAAATAAATAGTAATAATTGTAAAATATCCTTAATTCGTGAGAAGTAAAAATTATTAATTTCGTTTGAGTTTAATTTTTTTCTTCCAAGCTTACTGAAGGGAACGGAAGCTATGTTATCGTTGGAGAACAACAAATTTGTATGCTCCAACTTCAAAAATTCCTGGACAGAAATCCGTTTCGGACATCAGGGAACATTTTTGGTTCCATGTCTATCTGTCAGCCTGGCGGTCTGTCTGTCACCTGTCACTTAATATTACTGTAATAACCACTCGTCTGATGTTGATCAAATTTGAACAATGGTCATAATTAGCCCGTTGTTGGTCCCATATAACTTTCAACCATATGAGCCCATTTGATTGTCTTCCACATCCACGCACAAACATATTTTATTAATACCTATATTAGCTTCAAAAGTACTTACCTTAATTAATTAATAATTAATTCAGGTAAAAAATCTAAACAATTTTGACAGATTTAATATACGAGGGGGAAAATTAATAAATTTGGCAAAAATAGTTTGTAGAAGCATAAAATGATTAAAGTATGTGAAATAGGATGCGAGGAAGTTATGTGCCACACTAATTGCCAGTTTTATTTAAGAATTCTGGATTTTTTTTTTTTTTTTTTTTAAGGAAATTAAATAGCTTACACATTAATGAAATTTGTTATTTTATTTTCAGGCAAGGTGAGCACTTGGGAAATCGTTGAAGTAAGGTAATGCTTATGAATCATCAATCTGGCTGAAGCCCACGAATCAATGGTAAATCCTGGAAGTAAGCATTTTTTGACAAAGTAACATGCAATGCAGGTAATCAATATGTTCCGAGGGGATTTTATACTTACAATGTTATAAAATCATTTCTTAGTTAATTATATTCAAGAGTTTTTGCTAAACACATCGTCAACAGGGGTCGGCATCCTGATACCTAGCATTTATCATGTATTCCTGGCTTTGGTTTGTCCTGGTAACACTACTCAGCAGTGATTAACAATAAACAAGTAAGGCGTGCTTCACGTAAGTACGTGGGGGGCGATAATCGCCGGTTTCTGTACCATTAGCTAAAATTAGTAAGTGTAAAATTTTTATAGTTGCATATTCCTTTTCTACACTTTAAGAAATTGATGTATAACATGTCATGGTGACTAAAAACTTCACTCCGCCATATTGGCGGAATATTAGGTAGTAAGAGTGAAAAAATCCAAAAAGTGTCCAGTTGCCATAAATGCCAAGATGAACCTGTGTGCCGAATATGATGTTCCTAGCTATAACAGTTTATGAATTAAAACATGCCAACAGACAAAAACCAACGGACAGACAGACAGAGCCGGTTATATAGGTTAGGTTTATTTTGTACTTCGTATAGAAACCTAAAAGGAAATTAGAAAATCTCTGTTTGAGTAGATGGCGAAAGCAGCAACTAACAATTTTAAAAAATAGTCCCCATTAGTGTGGCACGTAGCTTCGTCACGTCCTATTTCGTAAATACTTTAATGATTTTGTATGCTTTTACAATCTATATATTTATTGTCCAATTATTTCATTCTCCCCGTTTTTTTATCTATCAATTTTTTTTTTTTTTTAGTAAAAGTAAGTAGGTAGTAAGTATTCATTTATCAAAACTAAAGAGCGCAGACTTTTGCTGAGACTATCTGCTGGCATCCAAAATTCATTTAAGTCAGTATTTTTGAAGACATAAGTGTAAAAAAATGTACCTATGTGGAATATAATCAAATGGAAGCAGAAGTTAAAAGTAATTTGGGCTAATTACGGCCTACCATCTAAATATTATAAAAATCAATATAATAAAAAGTAGTTTTTAACACAATACATATACTGGTCCTAAAATATTCCCTGATATGTTTGAAACGGATTTCTGTCTTGGAATTTTTGAAATCAGAGACACAAAAATGTTTTTTCCTTCTGATCACATAGCTTCCGTTACTTTTGGTAAGCTCAGAAGAAAAATTAACACAATTATTCTTGGTCAAATTACAAAAAACGATTTTTAAGTATTTTTCGAATGCCTCAAATGTAAATATTTTTGTGCTAGAGACTTTGTAAAGGAAAGTCTTGAAGACCGAGGGAATGACGCTAATAAACTCCCGAAGCCCAACTGAGGGAGATAATTATTACGAGGGGAATTATAGCCCTCACTCCCGAGGTATATACAATATTTTATCTCGGTTGATAGAAAAAACGTATCATCATTAATTGCACAGTTTTCATTTAATATTTTAATAGATAGCAATATTTGTTAGCACTTTTAATAGCAGATATAAGAGATTTAATGTAAAAAACAAAAATTGCAAAATTAAACTCAAATATAAGGTATTTAGATGCAGGTTTAAGCAATGATAAGCGCAAATTACAAGTAAGGTGGAAAAAGCAGTGTCACTAACCTGATTTCAACATCCTCACTACATTAGTCATTCATTCTTTACAATTTACAAAACAATTAAGTTGGCAATCCTTCTTTTTTCTCCCTGGTTTTACGTTTTCTCCCTACTTTTACTTATTCTCCCTAGTTTTTGAGTTCAGGGAAGAAAAGGCTTTAATTCCTCTAAACTAATCCAAAATTATAACTTGTTCTCATCTGCAGATACATTATTTTTAATTTTTGTATTGTTAATTGTTGAAATATGTATTTTATTTTCATATAATCAAATGTTAAAGTTATTAAGTAATACAAGAAGCAAAAATATAGAAACGTTTAACGTTTAATTGAGTTTACGTGATGAAGGTATCATGTGTCCCTGAATGAACCTGGAACCTAGCTATTAGCGGGTATCAGGTTGAAAAACTCTTCATTGTGAATCGCTTTGAGAAGACAGAACGGCCTTGTACTTCATACAACTATTATAACTCTAACGTCAACCACCACGAGCTAACCTCCTATCTTATTGTCCCAATCATTTTAAACTCTTCAGACAAATAATTACCTTTTGTAAGGAGATAAAAACTATTAAACCACCATCAAGAAACAACACAAGACAATAATAGGTATTAAATTATTCTAAATCTTTAACAACTTCAAGTATAATGGTGTTATTTCTATTTAAAACTTAAATAAAAACATTGATATCATACTCTTTACTCTTTACGTATCAAGGATACCAAGATTATTTATAAATTTAGCAAAATATCAGTTCGTTAGTTCGTTGTGTGAACCTAATTACGTCAAGCCAGGACTACTGAATCGAATTCAATCAAATTTGAAGCACCAGATATAGGATAAAGAAATTTTCCATATTAGTTGTGTAATAGATAATTGTAATGGATTAAGAAATTAATTTTACTTCTAAATTTGAGGACTAAACTCCTTATTAAAATTAGTATTAACTTTTGACACTCAGATAAGCCAACTTATTTGAGGAAAAAAAATATTAATAAAGCCACTGGACCAGTGGGATTCGTGAAACCAGTGACATTTTTATTTGCCTAGTTTGCACGACCTTCTTGAATTCAAAATCCAGTGCTTTCATTGGCTCCCCTCATTTTTTCGATTCACCCGCTCAGTCAAAAGTTAATACTAATATAATTGTAAATTAAAAAAATATTTTCTCAGCAAACCCTTTCATTTGATACCCATATCATTGATCATTGGCGTGCTTAAAAAAATAACTAGTCCGCCATCTTGGGCTGTTCACCATAGTGCATTTAGATTGACGTCAATTAGCTAACCATGCATTGTCATCCAAACTAAACGTGTATGCAAAATTTCAATTCAATAGATTGAGGATAACTGCTTTAAAATTCAGTTGCAAGATTTTACTCGAACATACATACATACATACATATATACATACATACATACATACATACATACATACATGCATTGCAAGTTAAATAAAAGCTTGTAAAAAGTGTAACATTCCAGGATAAATTAATAGAAGGAATTTACAAATATCCTACCCTCTTGTTTTTGAGAGATCGTATTGAGGGATTCACATTAAGTGTCCCTTTGTGCGGTTATTAGGTAAATACAACATAACATAAGTGCAAAGTGACAAATATTTGTGATGGGCACTTTCTGAGATCATGTAAGGCAAGAACAGGCAGAGAGACAGACAAATGCAGGAAATTTTATAAGTTTTCTTGGCTTTGCCTATGGTCTATATCTAAATTTAAGAGATCTCAAACCGTCCGATTAATTTATAATTCAGCAAAACCTCCCTAGGTGACCACTGAAGAAAGGGCACCCATGGGCAGAGGGGGCACCTCCCCTAATTCTCAGGAAAAGAGGAAAAATATATATTACCGAAGTCAGGTGTTTTGCTTTCAAGAAAATGATTTATGTATTGGTATAACGTACACTAAAATATCTTGTTTGTGTAGTTAAGGTTTTATCAGAATTCGCGCAGAACCTCTTTATATGATTTTGGACCACAGGTAGTCAAATTTGCTTGATTTACTAAATAATAAATAGTAATTTTATAAATTATAATTCATTTTTTCTATTTTCATGTTATTTCTACAAATTATACTTTATTTGGCACGCGATCATATAAGGACTACCTTTGGTAAAAGCTGGTTTTAACTTTACTATGTCATTTATTTATTAGAAAAGATTTATTATTAACAATAATTTTATCTTTAAACATTCCAGAGAAGAGTCATTTGTCGCTCATTATTGGACGTTATCTAAACATGATAACAACCATATAAATGACTGATTTATTTTCATTTAATATTTAAAATATGTTGCAATGAGTGATTGCCGCTCGAGTAGCTGCAAGAGATAAGATGTAGGAAACAATGCAAGGACACGTGACGCATGCGCACTACGTACTCTACGTCAGAGCATAGGCGCAACAAGTGTTGATAAGGATCTGATACTGATTGTTATCAATAACGAACTTTGCTTTAATATAAATATGATAAAATCAGAATTGTGTAATTATTCTTTTAATAAGTTTATTTAATGATATTATTAATGGTCTTCTTTATAATTCATTGTTTTCGTAAATTCGTTCCATACTTGTAAAATATATAAATACATTTTAAATTATTTCTTACATTAAAATGAAATCATATTTTGCTTCTGAGCACACCGATGTCGCTCAAATTTTGTGAACCAACATATTTTAAAAACTAGGTACTCGTCCGATTTTGGAAATTTGGATGGTAGGTCATAATAAGCTCATTGTTGGTCCTATACCAGAGGTGGGGAACCTTTTTACCACTGGAGGCCATATTTAAATTAGACAATCATAAAGGAGGCCGCATAAGTTGATACAGTCGCGTATTCAGCGAACCAAGCTATGGCAAAAATGCGTGTTACCAGTTCTCATATATGGCGTAGAAACGTGGTCCTTACCTAAAGGTATTATTAACAAAATGAGAATCACACAAAGAAGAATGGAACGCAGCATGTTAGGGATTACCTGGAAGGATAAAAAAAGCAATGAGTGGCTAAGAAAAGAGACTGGATTATTGGACATAGGTAAAGCGATGCTAGAAAGAAAATGGAAATGGGCAGGACACATCGCCAGAGTTAAGGACGAGAGGTGGACCTACAGGATACTCCAGTGGTATCCTAGGGACAGAAAGAGAAGAAGAGGACGACCTAGAACCAGGTGGGACGAAGAGATGAGGAGAAGCTGCGGTGGAGAGACCTGG
>KZ651719.1:18571-33378 GCA_001010745.2 Gerris buenoi
AATTTTGCCTGAAATTGAAGATCAAATGCTAAATTACATGTTTATGCAAGATGTTACCCCGTCCCATCGCTCCTTGCAAACAATTCAATACTTGTCCAGGCAAGAGAATTGCCCAGCCTTCAGGCAACATTGTGCTTAACACATCTTTAATGTTTGTTATATTATAACAGTGATCGTTTAAAATCTATTTATTACAGATGCTGAGCTATAAGTGTTTAAAAAAGAGCGGGTTTTTTTTTGGCCCACCCTGTATTTATACAATGCATTTGTGTGCAATTGTTGTTGTTGAGGAGTATAAACATCACTGTACAGTAGTACAGTACATATTATACTAAAACGGCGCTGATCTAATGCCTATAAGAACAGTATTTTTATATCACGTATACCGTATATGTGTATGTTTGTATGTAGGTAGTTTGAGTTTGAACAACAGTATCTATTTATACTAAAACTAGCCGTTAGGCCCGCGGTAACGGGCAGAATAATAAATATGGTTGAGAAAAAGAGCTGAGAGATAATTAGTTACAATTAAAATAGATATTTAAAGAGATATTTACTGTTTAAATAGTAAGTTTTATGCAGTTATAATTTTTTTTTTTTTTTTCCTCCGCGTCGACTACCAGGGCCATTGGCGGGTTATAATTAAATGCAGTTATAATTAAAATTAAAACATTTAAATAGGAAGTTTTGTGCTCCGATGTACGTTATATAGGTATGGCGCAATTGGTTAAGTATCTGGCTTTCACCCAGGAGCCCCGGGTTCGATTCCAGCTTATGGCGCATCAATTTTTTAACGTTATAAATCATTTAGAGGTGAGTTGTTGTCGTCGTCGTTGTTGGGACACTACTCGATTATATAAAAGATAAGCGCTGACCAAATTTCCTATAAGAACAGTATTTTCTTACAACGTATGTATGCGCTTGTGTGTAGTCTGAACAACAGCTTGTATTTATACTAAAAATGTGCTGACTAAATGCCTATAAGAATAGTATATCCATAAAACGTATGTGTGTAATCTGACAGCAATATGTATATATATAAAAAAAAGCGCTGACTAAATGCCTATAACAACAGTATTTTTCATATAATGAATGTGTGTGTGATGTAAACAGCAGTACTTATTTATACTAAAAAAGCGCTGACTAAATGCCTATAACAACAGTATTTTTCATATAATGAATGTGTGTGTGATGTAAACAGCAGTACTTATTTATACTAAAAAAGCGCTGACTAAATGCCTATAACAACAGTATTTTTCATATAATGAATGTGTGTGTGATGTAAACAGCAGTACTTATTTATACTAAAAAAGCGCTGACTAAATGCCTATAACAACAGTATTTTTCATATAATGAATGTGTGTGTGATGTAAACAGCAGTACTTATTTATACTAAAAAAGCGCTGACTAAATGCCTATAACAACAGTATTTTTCATATAATGAATGTGTGTGTGATGTAAACAGCAGTACTTATTTATACTAAAAAAGCGCTGACTAAATGCCTATAACAACAGTATTTTTCATATAATGAATGTGTGTGTGATGTAAACAGCAGTACTTATTTATACTAAAAAAGCGCTGACTAAATGCCTATAACAACAGTATTTTTCATATAATGAATGTGTGTGTGATGTAAACAGCAGTACTTATTTATACTAAAAAAGCGCTGACTAAATGCCTATAACAACAGTATTTTTCATATAATGAATGTGTGTGTGATGTAAACAGCAGTACTTATTTATACTAAAAAAGCGCTGACTAAATGCCTATAACAACAGTATTTTTCATATAATGAATGTGTGTGTGATGTAAACAGCAGTACTTATTTATACTAAAAAAGCGCTGACTAAATGCCTATAACAACAGTATTTTTCATATAATGAATGTGTGTGTGATGTAAACAGCAGTACTTATTTATACTAAAAAAGCGCTGACTAAATGCCTATAACAACAGTATTTTTCATATAATGAATGTGTGTGTGATGTAAACAGCAGTACTTATTTATACTAAAAAAGCGCTGACTAAATGCCTATAACAACAGTATTTTTCATATAATGAATGTGTGTGTGATGTAAACAGCAGTACTTATTTATACTAAAAAAGCGCTGACTAAATGCCTATAACAACAGTATTTTTCATATAATGAATGTGTGTGTGATGTAAACAGCAGTACTTATTTATACTAAAAAAGCGCTGACTAAATGCCTATAACAACAGTATTTTTCATATAATGAATGTGTGTGTGATGTAAACAGCANAACATTGGTTTAAAAATCATGCAAATGTTTTAAACAGAGGGTCTCATATTAGGACTACTTTTGTAAATCTCAAAATTTTGACTTTTTTTAGAAAACATTTTTTTTTTAAAAAAAAGAAATATACATTTTTAAACATTTGCCATTGAATTACAATATATTATTAATTGTTTTGTCACATCAACTGTTTGTTTGTTTTATTTAAATCCTGAGTTACACCAAAACCAAAAAAAAGGGTCTCATATTCGGGTCACTTACCCTATGTGCATACGCTTGTAAGGAATCTGAACAACAAAACAGTGTGGATTTACAGTGAAAGTACTAAGTACTGACCAAATGAAAATGCGCTGAGCAAAAGCCTAAGGACATCAGTGTCTTCATATAAAATAAGCGTTTGCTTTGGTAATGTTAAGGAGTAAGGAGTCTGAATGTAACCACTTTTATTTAGTCGAGTGTACTTGCGGAAGTGCCTGAATTAAGTTCTTTCGAGGGGCATTTCATTTCAAGCGTACGAAAGAAAGTTTCATTAGATATATACCAAACTTAATTTATCACTAAGTTCAGAAACTTTTTCTCATATTTCATTTGCAACTGCAAATGCAATCACACAGATAACTTTTAACTTATAAACTTTCCTTAATTTTGCATGCAGAACTACTACATATAAATCATCGATTGAATTTTGATTTCATAATTTAAATACTAGTTTTTTTTTTTACTATGCAGAAAGCTTAGAGTACAGGAAACCAAAAAACAATTATGCTTTGCGAATTAAAAATTATAGCTGGTCTATGAGCAATCATATATAACCCATCTAATTGTTACCTGTAGCGTATCTTCATTACCTGAAATTCAAACTATCTACAGGTCATTACTCTGAATAAAACCATGATAATGGTATCATTATAAAATGATAATCGGTCAAGATTGTGTCTTTATAAGTATATGTACAGAAAGTGAAAGTTTTTTTTTTTTAGTTGGTTCTTTTATGTATAGAATCATGAGCGATTTACATTTTCTGTGTAACATAATATAACTTATAAAAGTAATATCTTGATGTAAGTAATTAGGTATGTACGTATAATATAATTATGACCTATATAAACGAACCACCAAAACAACCAACGCTTCCTCGTGGTAAATCAAAATTGATTTTATCTTGAAAAATGTCTGCAACAACATTACGCAATTTCTATATTGGCTTAGTGGGTCGTAAGTCAATGAACTGGTTAATTTTACGTCGTTTCTTATTTTTAAACAGTATTAATCTGCTTTAAGGATGAATAATGTAAAAGAGTATTCAAAGAGATTTTTACTTTCTTATATAAAGAGAAAGTATTGTGATGTAAAATCAAAAATTAGATTTGGAGATTTTGAACGAATTTTTGTTTTTATTTGCTCTTTACTTTTACACATAGGGTGGTGTGACCGTTTTTTTTTTTTGTTTTTTTTTTAAATGTCACTTCATGTACGGCGGCGCCAAGGCCAAGTTATATTTTTAACAGCAATAAATTGATAAATCGCAACAGAACCGTAGTTGTGCCTTGTGCCTAAAATTGTCAACGATTTTGGTTGTGCTTTTAACAAATTCTCAATTATTTCCAACTATATTTGTGCTTACTAAACTAGTAGGGGGTGAAACATTAGTCTGAATTGACATTTTCACAGAAGTCACAAACAAATCCTCCCTCCCCTTATAAGCGCTACATTGCTCATGAGCCAGAGGTAGCACTCGTTACATCTTATCCACCCTTCTCCAGAGGCACATTCAAAATAAAGTTCATTACAAACGATATCATTTAGTGATTAATAAACAAAACCGTTGTTATTCACCATACAAATATAATGTAGGGGTAATATCGGGTACCCGGTATTGCCCTTCCTATTGGTACCCGGTATTACCCCAAGGGGAGTTTTAAAAAACAAATGGCTGTCATTCATAAACAGGTGATTGCAAAAATCTCACACTGGTGTCTAATTATTCTATTTAAAATACATATTGAAGAGGTTTACTTTCCACGTATTAAATGTAAAATGTAAGGGCTTTTTACTAACAACAAAGTCTTGTAAAAAAAAAAAAACAAAAAAAACTGGCAAAAAAGTTTAAGTACGTGCTGAATAAAACAAACGATGTTTCGTCTTTCATTAACTATCACAAACCAACTGAGATTCCAGGATTGAGTTGACTGCATCACTAGATAGATAGCAGCACTAGTGTAGGAAAAATTGTGGTACCCGGTTTTACCCTACTTTCCCCTACTAGACGGGTAGGACGAATCACTTGTTCAAACCTAGCAATTAGGTCACCTTTCAGGCCCATTTTACTATACCCGTGATAGAGAGTTCCAGCCACTTCACACATCTTACCTCTGTACGAGTACATTGTACCGCCAATGATGTGATCATTAGTGAGCCATATAAATAAGAGCATCACGGCGAGGAATCGAACCCAAACTGCTCGTACCCATCGACCTCGTACTGCTTTTGATTCAGTGATGGCCGGGCACACGTGGTAAGTAATTTAATCCACACGGCCGCGCCGGCTCCGGCTCTTCTTCTTTCACATAATAGTACATTACGCGTCGAGTGTGGAAAGTAGCATTTTGCATGCGAGTGTGGAGTTTGCACCCGAGCGACAGCGAGGGTAGTAAAACCACACGAACAATGCAAAATGCCATTTTCGCACGAGTTGCGTACCGTACTTTATCTACGATTGTTAGATTTAATAATAAATACAGAAAAAAAATAATAAACTTCCTGTATGTAAGTTCGTATTTCTCTTTTGATAAAGATGACATCAATTCATTAGTTGTATTTTGTGCCGAAGTAATTATTTCGGAAGGCGTATTATTCTCCCCATATTTGTCATAACCACTTAAATCACTCATTGGTTTTCACAAAAAACTCGATTTAAACAGTTACTTTTATTAAATAAACATCAAATTCAGTGCCGGATTTCCCACTAGGCACTATAGGCACGTGCCTAGGGGCGGCAGCACCAGGGGGCGGCAGCGGCCGCGGAGCTATTGCTTGACGACCTAATATTCGAGTTTTCAGCAATAAAGGCAAAAAGAAAACCAATTTATATTATACCTTAAGTAGTAAACAAATTTAACCATATTTAAGTAAATTTAAATATGTCGACACGTTTGCAGTAAGTTAATTTGTTTATTTTTTATTTAGCTATGAATATTTTTATTAGTGTAATAAATATCTATAATATTCTTTTCTCTACAGGGTGACCCATATTAAAATTTCATAAAGAAACTGGTAGTCTATGGATCAAATGCAACAAAAAATATCGAGTAAACATATGCCCATATCTCAACAGTCTCGAGATATCGATTTATTTCTTTTTTAAAGTATCGCGAAAATTTTCAAAATGCCTAATATCTCAAAAACTAAATGAGATAGAGAAATTGAGCTAAGGGCTAATTTAAAGAGCATAAAAAACCTTGAATTGAAATTAAAAGACCTGAATCATTAATTTATTTCCAAATTCTAGGCTGCTGTAATTTTTGAATGTAACAGAACTTAAAAGAATCTTTGCAGGTGAGAATTTGGAAATACATGAATGATTATGAAAGGTTTTTGAAGTGAAACTTCTTTGGCGACGGTAGAGTGAATTTTTTCATATAGGGACATCGTGTAACGAAGTTTGCGATTCGAGACTCGGCCAAGATCCCAACATTTTTACAGTTCAACGGAAGTAATGAAATGGAAATTGTGTTTCGAGACTAATCCTGGTGAAAGATTCATCTGTAAAAAATCTTTCACCCAGGTGAGCTGCGAACCATGACTTCCGGATCACCAATCTAACGTGCTAACCAATGTGCCAAGAACATTGCCGATTAGAGAGAACACAAAATTGGCATATAAGCGTAATATTAGATGGATAATAATTAGATTATTTTTTGAGCTCATGGTGACGGGCTAAATTGTTACACGAAAAAAGTTAAAACTAATTAAATTAATTTAAATAATTTATAATTTATTATATCTATTTAAACCGCAATCAAAACAAATATTTACATATTTTTATTGGAATAAATGTACGTAACGTTTGCGATTGGAGACTCGTCCAAGTGTAACATTTTACATATTAATTGTATTACATCTATTTAAAGACCAGCAAATTTAAACAAACATTTATTTTTATTGGAATAAATAGTAATATTTTTTCTTTTTCAATTAAATTTCCCATAAATATTTCTTCATCCTGAAATAATTAATTAAGTCGTCTAAAAATGATAGAGAGCAATGCGTTCTAAACTTATGTTTCACTTCTAATGCGTGAGAGCCTCACACATATTTTTTTTTTTTATGCTCTTTAAAATTCGTCCTTAGCCTAATTTCTTTATCTTATTTAGTTTTTGAGATATTAGGCATTTTTTGAAAATTTTTGCGAAGCACTTAAAAAAATAAATAAATTGATATCTCGAGAACTATTGAGAAATATTTGCATATGCTTACACGACATTTTTTGTTGCATTTGACCAATAATATCCACCAGTTCATTTATGAAATTTTATCGCGGGTCACCCTGCACTATGAAAATATTTTGTGCTGACGTCTTGAAACAATTTACAAAGACAAGTACCTATTTACCTACTTTACCCAGAAATTCGCCATTTTCTTAATTTTTTTTTTATTTAAAAGATTTTAATATGTTATGTACAATTTACGTACCTTAAAATTAATCAAATTAAAACAATAAAAATCATAATGTTACAGGCTAAATATTATAAAGAAAAAAATTTCGTAACGATACGTAAAAATCAGTTTGGCAACTGTCGATAAAAAATGTTAGTGGGTAATTTTTTAAATAGGGAGGGGGGGGGGCGGCTGCGAAAATAGTGCCTAGGGGCGGAAAATTGTTAAATCCGGCCCTGATCAAATTAGTTATGTTAAATGTAAACAAACTCGCTAATCGTTCGTAAAGTTGAAGAATTCTTCTTCTTTACGGCGCTAGAGTGGTAAAGAAGAGGAATTCTTCAAAACTATGAGACACGCATGCGCAATTAATACAGGTGCATAAAGAATCACTTTCTACGAATCTAAACAAAGATACAATGTTTATTTTACGTATCAATCGTAGATAATAGTATTTTTATTTATTTATTTTCCGGGGGACTTTTTTTTTAATTAAAAAAAAGTCCGAAGCAATAAGACCTCATGAGTGGATCCAATGCGCAAATACCGGTTAAATAGTCCAAAAAAATGTAAAGAATTAATATAATAATAAAAAAACATATAGAGTAAGCCTAAGTACCTTGGATAATAAATGGGGGTTTATTACCAATTAAAATAATAAATAAAACATATAATATTGGCCTGGTTTAATGGTGTGTGGAGCAGTGAAAAGTTTCACTGCATCCATCAACTAACTGGATCGGGACATAGAGGTTCTACTGCTCTGGAGACGAATAATGTGTCCGGGAGTCCGGGCTGACACACAAGGAAGAACTAGAACTAGTGCCTCTGAAAACTTGATCGTTATACAAGTGTCCGAGCGGTCATACGAAGAAGCAGGGCCGGATTTAGAGTTTGTTGGCCCCTAGGCAGAATATGTGGTGCGTCCCCCTCCATAGGTTGGGGGGGGGGGGGGGGGGGGGGNTAAAAGATACTAAAAAATAAAAAAAAATATCCGCGCCTAAGTAGCAACAACTGTTTTAGAGCGTATTCAATAGAAAATGTTATGCTGATGCTTACAGTAGTACAATATCTTACTGTAAGTCAAGGGTGTCGTCTGCAATTAATTGTTAACTATTAGGGGAGGGGATTTTTTGTGGGGGGTTCGGGGGCCCTCCTCCGGAAAATTTTGAAAATATTACCTTTCAAAACAGCGTTTTTATTTTATTTATTTTTTAGGTGAAATTTGATTTTAATACTTTGTCATAGAAATAAAGTAAGCTTTTGGTGTTGTTCGTTGGAAAAAAAAGTATGAACACAAGTATTTTTATAAAAAAATTAACACAAACTTAAAAATAGCAATTGTAATATTATATTTCGCGACTAGTGCGGAAAGTAACATTTTGCCTGTTAGTGTGGAGTTTGCACCCAAGCGACAGCGAGGGTAGTAAAATCACATAAGCAATGCAAAATGCTGTTATCACACAAGTTGCGTACCGTACTTTATCTACGATTGTTAGATTTTAATAATAAATAAAGAAAAAAAAAACCAAAATAAACTTCCTATATGTAAATTCGTAATTCTCTTTTGATAAAGATGACATTATTCATTGGTTGTATTTTGCGACAAATCAATTATTTCGGGAGGCGTATTGTTTTCCTCATATTCGTCTTAATCACTTTAAATCACTCATTGATTTTCACAAATAACTCGATATAATACGAGCTACTTTTACTAAACAAACAGCAAATTAGTTTTGTTAAATGTAAACAAACTCGCTAATCGTGCGTAAAGGTGAAGAATTCTTCTTTTTTACCGCCCTAGGGCGGAAAAAAGAGGAATACCAAGGAGAAAAGAGTTGATAGAAAAAAGAATGATAGAAAAATAAGTAATGGTAGAAGGGGGTTGGGGGTTAAGAGAGAAAGAGAAATGCCTATATCTATATCGCAAAGACAATCGCTGGATATTTAAGTAAAATTACTATTTAATTTTAAAAATTAATAGTCAATTAAAAAATATGAATTTGTACTGGTTTTATTTTATTTTGTTTTGTTTTTGGCTAGTCATAAATAGTGTCTCCTCTCTTCTTCCTTTGCCCTTTGTGGTGCGGGCCCCCTTGTGGTGCGGGCCCCTAGGCGGCCGCCTATGTCGCCTATGCCTAAATCCGGCCCTGCGAAGAAGGGTCGAACTGAGATGAAGAAAATAATTTATCTGGGGGGATGTCATTTTCACATACTCACTTCCATTTCATTGTGACTGGCAAAATGGATGTGAGCTGCTCTGGCCAGGTTGGCCCTATACAAAATTAATATAAAACAAAGATTTGTTAGAAATATAGAGTTCTAAACAAAGATTAGCTCACAGCAAAGGGGGCCACCCTCAGCTGTGTCCCGAAACAAATAAAAAATATTTAACATAGAACCAAAAAATATACTTTTGTAGTAGAGCATGTTTTTTCTGAAGTTGCATTCAACATGGGGGACCAATAAAATCGTTTCCCTCAAAATTTTCCCACCTGTTGATTGTGCCAACTCTAATCTTATAGACTGTAATTTGGTAAATTCGGATTGTTATTGAGGCTAATTCGGATTGTACATGACCCAGAAATTATTTCGAGTTGGACCTCTACCTGGTTTGTATACAGTTATATAATTTAAGTGTACACAAAATTGATGTTTTTAATTTAATATACAGGATTTTATCACCTAACCTCCAGGGTTAGGTCACGTACAATCCGGATTTACCATTAGTATTTAATTGTTAACATTCAAAATGTTAAAATTAATAGTTTTAAAATTTATAAATAGTCCCTTAAACGGATCTCTTCAAAAAACATTCTACTAATGACGTCATAAAAATTGTTTAAAGTGCCAGTGCGCCACATTTGCAATCCTTAAATCGCCCTCAAATAAAATCTAGGAGACTACTAGATTGTCGATCTCTGTTTAGTTGGGGAAGATCCGTGATCTCCAGGGTTTCTTCTTTTGTTTTCTTTCCCGCGAATTTGTGTGTTAGTGTAGTGTATTTTAATTGTCGTTGTTTCAGTAAACGTTGCGAATGTCCTGGTTTGTAAATTCTTTACAAAAAGAAGTGCTTCTGACCCTGGATATTCGGTTCATTGTTTGTTGATGTTTTATTTATTTACTTTGAAAATCAGTGATTTAATGATTAAATTATTGAAGATCAAGTATAAGTAGGAGCAGGTGACAGATCCACGAAAAAATCCACAAAACAGGTAAGTTACCGTCGCGATATTAATTGAATATAATACTAACCCCATAAAACCTAAGTTTTTATTTTGTACAGTAAATTTGTAAATTTGAGTGACACAATTCTAGACTCTACTTTCTTTTTTGCACGAATCAAGTCGGGCCAATTTACCATGAAAAGCCTATCTGCGACAAAATTCTAGGGAACTTTTTTCCTTCAATCACTTGATGCACATGAGAAAAGCTTGATTCCAACTTTGCGGGACCGTCCAGAAGATGGAAGGGGACAATCTTTCTGAATCTACTTTCTCTTTTCTGCTGGTTTAACGTCCACTGATTAATTTCCTGGTGATTCTGCTTCACTCAGTGAGGCAAAAGTACGACTTGGGCGGGAAAGTCGGCTAATTGTACGTACCCCAGATTTTTTTTTAAAGTTTGACCTCTACCTGGTTTATATACAAGGGGGGTTGTTTTTCTTCAGGAAATAAGCGAAGCACCGCAAAGCGGTGCGGTGCGGAGCGGCTATTGAAAATTCAAGGGTACACTTAATTATGGTTTTTAATTTAATATGCGGGATTTGATTTTATCACTTAACCTCAGAGTGGGGGCACGTACAATCCAAATTTACCAGGAAAGTTATAGTCAAGATGACCATTTGTATCTAAGGTACTAAATGTTCACAAATGGTTTCATAATTGCATTTCGGGCATCAATTAAAGCATTTATATTGAATGAATAGAGTAATTCATTTATTTTTTTCCTTTTTTTCCATTCTACAATCCTCTTAAATGAAAATACATTAGAGCCTGGATAAGAAGTGTCTCAAGGGGATTAGGGAAACAGTCTTGTTATTGAGGTGCTTTTTTTTGTTGAAGGTCCTGTTATCAAGGTTAATGGGTGGGAATTTCAAGTCTAGACTGGTTCAAGGTCGACCCACTCCTGTATAGAGTCGTGTTATAGTGGTTGACTTCTCAAAACGACTTGTTATAGAGGTTCTGAGTTACGTTGTCAATTGGAAAAAAATCTGTGTTATTGAAGTTATTATAGAGATTAATTTAACATTATGTGTTATGGTAATCTCAAAGAGATTTGACAATTGCACTTGTAATTGAGGTTGTCATGTTATTGAGGGTCGTGTAAGCGAGGTTCTATTGTATGACAAAAGTGTACATAATAAAATTACCATACTCTTAAAGAGCTTTCTGACGACATACATCATGAAGGGTATAAACTATTTTGACTTTTGTACCCCTTACCTCATACTTCAGTCTCCTGGATGTTCGCATAAAGTTGGAGTTAAGCTTTTCTCATGTGCACCAAACGATTCTCACTATAAAAAGTAGTCTCGAATTTTGATGCAGACAGCCTTTTATCATGATAAATTAATTGACTGTAGTAAAAAAGTTTACGTGTTGAAAAGTTAAGTTCTCTGCAAGGATTGATCACTGCAGAATAGCCGAATAGGTTTATTTATGTGCCAAATTTCACCTCAATTGAACGGCTGGAAGAGAGTTAATTAGCCCTCAAGAGGTTTTCATGACAGACTACATGTAGCTACAAAATAAATAATATAAAGGAATATAAAGGATTTAAAAATGGGATTGGTAGGCAATTAGAGCTTAATATTTTAAAGTTCATACTCTGTTTACAACTATTAACTTTTACAGTGTGAGAAAGTCATAAAAAAATATGGAGGGTAGCCAACGAGAGGGCTTGATTTTGAATCCGAGAAGGATGTGCCAATTAGACAAATAATAATGTCACTGGCCTTACCCCTCTCTTAGGTCTAGTGGCTTTATTTTTTTTTCTCTGTGTTCAGGTTGGCCATTCTGAATGACAAAAGTTTATACTAATTGTAAAAAGATTACAAAAAAGTTCAGTTGTCAAAACCTTGTGATCTTAATTGGCTCTCTCTTGATTTTCCCACTTTGCCTAAAATTATTAACTCAGCTCGTACAGACTTAGGCCCCCATACACAATAAAACATTTTGCACAAACCTGATGTTGGGCAAATTTAGGCCATACATGTCAAACATCATGTTTGCGCAAAAACATCATGTTTGCGCAAAAACATCATGATTGCACAAACATCATTGGGGATGTTTGATGTTTGCGCAAACATGATGTTTGACGTGTATGGCTTAAAGTTGCCCGACATTAGGTTTGCTTGTCTGTTAATCAAGATGTCCTTGCCGGATTACAACTATTAAGAAGGGTTTTCTTTTCCCGTTCAGAGGGCATGTGTAGAGTTTTTATATAACTTTATCTACGATTGATACAAAATATTAACATTGTATCTCTGTTTAGATGCGTAGAAAGTGATTGTTTACAAACTTGTATTCATTGCGCATGCGTGTCTCATAAATCTGAAGAATTCCTCTTTTTACCACCCTAGGGCGGTAAAGAAGAGGAATTCTTCACCTTTACGCACGATTAGCGAGTTTGTTTACATTTAACAAAACTAATTTGCTGTTTGTTTAATAAAAGTAACTATTTATATCGAGTTTTTTGTGAACTCCACACTCGCATGCAAAATTCAACTTTCCACACTCGATGCGTAATGTACTATAATCTCCTCTAACTGTCTTCTGTTTTGGAAAGAATCTAGTAAAATTATACTTGAAGTTAATTCTGACAGCGTTGGAGAATACAAAAATAGGAAGGAAATCCAGGATCATTGGCATCATTGGTTCTCAGCCAATGAGAGCTTGGGATTTTAATGCCTAGAAGGTAGGTCCAACTAGGCAAACAAAGATGTCACTGACGGAGGGGCTTGGCCTCCTAGAAATAAGCCTACAGGCTTTATTTGTTCTCTGAAATAGGTTTGCCAGCCTGAACTGTCAAAATTAACTCTAATTGTAGTACTACTGTAGATTACAAAAGTCTCAGCTACAGCCATGCTAAATCAAAATCTACTCAATCCTCTATTAGAGGAATTACCTGTAACAAAATATTATTTTGATGATATTACCTACACTGCTATCTGTGGAGATTTCTGTTTTTTTTTTGGTTTTAAATTTTCAGTATTTATTCAATACTAGCCTTCACCCCGCGCTTCGCGTGGGGCTCATGGTAGGTATTAGTGCCTATGTTTCCTAATGTCATGTAAGCCTAGCAATTAAATGAAATGCCTAAATAGTTTTTTTTCTAAGCCATCTACGAATACAATCTGGACTATATAAAACATCATTCTTAGAATATAATTTTCTCCAAATCGTAGTAACTTAAGGACTCTATCTATTTTTTTAAAAAATAGCCAATAGAAACTAATAAATATGTATAGTAATTGATAAAAATACTAAAAAAGGTATAATAAATTGTACATAAGTAAAAAAACATCCTTAAAACCAATTAGACTGTGAAGTTATTGAACAATCATCAAACATGATGGTGCATTAATTTAGTTACCAGTCTCTTCTCTCAATACACCAGTTGCACCAGTAAATATTTAATAACTCTAGTTCTAGGAAAAATTAATAAAATAATAAATACACAATTTGAAGAGCATTAGTGGTAGGTTTATCCACCCCAATCAGAAATTAAATCGGCCAACAATTGCGGACGCCATAAGAGCTCGAAGTCAATTTTTCTTACAAAAAAATAAAATTAAGCTCTATTTAAGGTAGAACTGATGGAGTTACGACAAAAATTCATAGGACCAAAGTGGTAGATCTTTTAAAATCAGTTACCGTTGGCGCAATCAGCTTGTCGATACGACTTACCATTAAGCCACAATAAGCCTCCAAAAAAAACTCTATAGTGCGACCGCCATCTTTAATTTTTTAAGGGGGGTAATAATATATTTTTTAACTTTTCGGATTTTTCCAGTCGGTTTGGAACCAATTTCCTACCAAACGCAAAAAACCGCGAGTCTCTAGGTGGTCTAGAAGTACCCAAACATTTTGATTAGCGAGTCAGTGGGATTTGTTTACGCTGAGTCACCCTAATGTTTTTAAGTTAAGTTTTATATACTTTTTTCTATAAAATTGTTAATAACTTTGGTTCTACTCAATATTTGTTGATGAAACCAAGCCTACAAATTGCACAACATGTTTGCGCTCACCTCTGAAAAAAAATTAATCGATTTCATTTAGCCAGTTTTGCGCCTATAAAGTCTGATTGAGGCGACAGACACACATACACACATACATACATACACAAAAAAAGTTAAGGCCGGATTCGGTTTTCGGGATGTATAAAACGAAAAAGTATCCAAAAAATTTTCAATTCTGACCAATGTACAGACAAAACTTTAATTTTATATATATATTATAGATGCGTTGAGTTAGCGAAGAATGATAGTTTTTAAATTTTCTGGAAAGAACCATTTAAAAATATTTAAGCCAGGGTTACAAGATCCAAGTAAACTTGCTCCAAGTAACTTTAATCAAATCTGCTTGGTCCAAGTGTTTGCGGAACTTTGAAGTACGGTTTACATGATCCAAGTTATGGAACTTTGAAACACTTTAAAGTAAGGGTTATGATACAGGGCCGATTTAACTATACGGGCACGAGGCGCAAGAGGTTCGGGGCGCAACTCAAATGATAAGAGGGGGAGAGGGACACGGCTAAACTTTGCAAGGGCAAAACATAAAAATAATTAATATAAAAATTCCATTTTTGAAAACTGGTCTTATGTACTTTTTTTTTTTTTTTTTTTTTTTTTTTTTTTTTTTTTTTTTTTTTTTTTTTTTTTTTTTTTTTTTTT
>KZ651719.1:50054-70941 GCA_001010745.2 Gerris buenoi
TATTTATCAGATTTTACTTAAATTTAAATATAAATTTATTTTTAATTTTAATGATTTAATCAATTTTACTTACTTCATTGATTAATTTTAAAAGTTTATTGCTTTGAGTTTTCTGCGGTTATTTTCAAATCTACACAGCAAATACTAGGTAAGTACCCATATAAAAATCAACTGCAGCCTTATTTGAAACTAATTAACCCTCAACTTTGTAAAAAAATTCCTCAACTTTATTTTAAATGGCTGTAGTTAGTTACCCTCACTATTGTTAACTTATGTTATAATATAATGAAATTGTTTAATAACAAAATAAAAATGTAAGGCACTTCTTTAGATTGTCACTCCCCTTATAAAAAAAATAACAGAAGGGAGTAACAATCTAAAGACGGTGTAAAGCATGTTCTTCATTAGATTGTTACTCCCCTTATCAAAATAAAAGTGGGATATTCCTTTATCCCAAAGTTCATTGGACTAAACATCACTTTTTGCTTAATAGTTATTTAGTCAAAGTCATTTTAATTCTAAAGCAACATAGGGGAGTAACAATCTAAATAAGTACCAAATTTAAAAGATAATAAATATATATATATTTTGTTTATTATTAATTACTTTAAATAAGTTGATAACTTACTTCAATATGATAGATTGATAACTTCAACACTGCTAAATAACTTGTAATTGTTTATAAAAACTTGAGTTCTTTAACTTTTGACTATAATAACTTTAACTTTTCACTTTAATAACTTTAACTTTTCTATTAAACTTTATACTTTAACTTTTAACTTAAACTTTTCACTTTCATAACTTTAACTAAATGTTTATTTTATAACTGCTGTGTGTAATTTCCACTGTGTTTTATTGCCTCTTAACTCTTATACAATTTCGAATATAAGAGTTATCAGTGGTCAAGTGACAACATGAGTAACAATGATACGAGGGGGGAGGGGAGTGTTAGCTGCAGTCAAGTCAAAGTGCTGTGGAGGGGGTAAGGTAGCAGGGAGAGGGGGAAGCCCCTCATGTTCAGACCTATATCTGTTATTTTTAGACTTTCATCATATAACTTGAGTTCTTACCTATATTATTTTTCTCTTACTTATTTATTATTTATCTGGGGGCACGGTAGTGCCCCCGCCAAGTTGAGCACAGCCGTACCATCCTCTACTGGCAATTTGGACCCCCCTCTACTGTCCCATTAAAGATATGTACTTAGATGTATAAAATTAATTCTATTTAAAGTTCTTAGTTAAGTTCATGACAAACTGAACCGGAAATAAAAATTTCACACCTCTACCCATAGTAGTTCATAAGATATATGAGCCTAAAGTTTTGTTATTTCGTCACTCATTCACTCACTCACTCACTCACCTCATCATAATTCTAAGGCACTTCTAACAGTCCTAGAAACTTGAAATTTTGTATATAGGTAGAGTTTATTGTACAAATAAAGGAAAAATTAAAAAATCCGAAAAAAAATCTGGTTCTTTGTTCCTTTAAAGGCTAATAGAAAAACCGCGTATTCAAAATATTGTAAAACATTTAAAAATTGTAAACAGCCACTAGATCTACCTAGTGCAGAATTTTAAAATTGAAAAGTGATTTTGAGAACATTTGTTTTGTTTGATTTGACAGAATTGATCAACTGTTGTCTTAAAGTGCAAATATATTTACTCTACATCGAAGAAGTAATACGAAAGGTTACAAGAACAAAGATAGGAAACGAAAAATTGTTTTGGGCCATGAAAAATTACTTACAAAAAGAAGTGAAATCCCAACAAAAACACTAGTGTAAAAAAATAAGCCATGTCTCGCGTAAAAAGTAGTGAGATCATAGGTTTAGCCAAGTCTCCCACTGTCCGAGTAAGTTCCACTAGGTCTAATTTATCCAGTGTAAGAACATGATGTTACATTAAGAACATGAATATTATTGCGGACACATTTTAAAGGCATCTTGAGAATTTGACGGTGATAAAATTGATGTACAAATTTTTAGTGGAAAGGTATAATCTTTCTTTAAGCTGTAATAATTTGTATTCTTTATTCTAACATTGTAACGACGAAATAATCAATCCCATTACTGAAAGCTTCAGCTATTAATAATAATAAATAAGTGGCGTTCACAGGGCGTAGGGGGAGGTAAGGGGCCCTAGACCGGCCAGAATTGCCGGCTGGGCCAGGATTTTTGCTAATAAAATAAAATTAAGATGTGCAATCTAGACTGGCTTCTTGTTGGCCCAGATTATTGCTGATTAAGTTTTTTTCGACAAGATATTTATTGGAATAAGTTTGCGAGGAAGTTATGTTCCCTGATGTCTGAAACGGATTTCTGTCTTGGATTTTTTAAATGGGTGACATAAAATATTTTTGCTCTTCAGAACGATCACATAGCTTCCGTTACATTCGGTATGCTAGGAAGAAAATTACCTCGTTTGTGGTGCAGGCCCCTTTGCGGCCTTCTATATCGCCTATGCCTAAACCAGCCCTGATGCTCGGAGCATTAATTCTTATGCAGGAACATTATTCTAATGCAGGAGCATTATTCTTATGCATGAGTATTATTCTTATGCATGAGCATTATTCTTATGTAGGAGCATTATTCTTTATGCAGGAGCATTATTCTTATGCAGGAGCATTATTCTTATTTAGGAACATTATTCTTATGCAGGAGCATTATTCTTATGCAGGAGCATTATTCTTATGTAGGAACATTATTCTTATGTAGGAGCATTATTCTTATGTAGGAGCATTATTCTTATGTAGAAGCATTATTCTTATGTAGGAGCATTATTCTTATGCAGGAGCATTATTCTTATGCAGGAGCATTATTCTTTAATTTTGTAGTCAATAGGTCTTGCAGAGTTCTAAATGATGTTGGAATACATATGTTTAAGAAGGCTACTAAACTTTTTTTTTGTAGGTACTCCAATATTTTTATAGAGGGAGATCAATCAGGGATTTACCTCCCCTCCATTTCTTTCAAATATTTAGAAATAATGTGGGATCTTGTTTTTTTTATGTTTTCATATTTTATATATACGTCTGTAATTTATTTAGAGCACTGGTGACATTTTATCGAACTTTCACAAATTTCATTTTTCACCCACAAAAATAATGCAACTTCTTTTTTTTCAGACCCGCCCTATATTATCTACATCTTTACCCAGACCTTTTTCAACCGGTTTTTTTGGTTGATTTTGTTGTTTTTTAATCTCAATTTTAAATTTTACATATTTGAGTTAAATTAACGAAACATTTGTCGAACAGTAGTTTCTCTCTCTCTGTCTTTATTAATATTTACATCAAATTAAATAATCCATTCAATTCAGAGATAATATATTCGATTTTATCTCCTGTTATTTTTCAATAATATATTATACTCTCTCTCTTTCTGTTTCTCTCTCTCTCTCTCTCTCTCTCTCTCTATATATATATATATATATATATATATATTTAGAATCATTGATTTTTTTTTTATTAATTTATAGATCCCGCTGTCGATCTGACATTATGTTCCAAGAATCATTTTTACATTGTCTTTTATATAAGTAATGATCTGGAGTTAAGTAATATTGATGCAATGTCGTATCGCGTTGTAAGCAATCATCGACCTGAAGTTGGTTCGAGTCGAAATGTTTGGGCTCAAAGTTGAATAACTGGATCAGGGTCGATTTGTCTTTGAATACAGCTACAGCTTCGCTCCGGACCCCCTGACAACTCACCTATATAATTCTTATTATGACAAAAGAGATTAATTCCTTTTGAGTATTTCACATCCTACTGTGAATCAAAATAAACCTCCATCTCCATCAGCCATCAAGAAAGGTTTAACTTTTTACTGATCGCAGTAAAGAAATAATACATTTTTAGAAATTGGTCTGAGACAATTCAGACAAACTTTTTCATGTACGAGTTCATAATTAGTTAGCCTTAGGCCAATGTAATATGTTCAAATGTAACTTGTTGAGTCATTTATTTCAAATCACAACTTATGCAGGAGCATTATTCTTATGTAGAAGTAGAAGCATTATTTTACAGCTTCAGTTACAGCTTCTTGGAGAGTTGTCAGGGGGTCCATGACAACTCTCCTATATAATTCTTTTTATGACAAAAGAGATTAATTCTTTCGAGTATTTCACATCCTACTGTGATCAAAATAAACATTCATCTCCATCAGCCACCAAGAAAGGTTTAACTTTTTACTGATCGCAGTAAAGAGATACAAACATTTAAAAAAAATCGGTCTGAGACCACTCAGATAACCTTTCTCATACACGAGTTCATAATTACTTAGTCCAATGTTTTCTATTTATTCGTTTTCGAATGTACATTTAATTAATATTGATCATGGGATCAAAATTTATAATAAAAATAATTTCTACTCGGCGTGGAATCGAACCCGTCCTCTCTCCAACCACGTTTAAAGTTATTTTTATTTTATCATGAAATAGATTTTTCTTAGGAAAACAGCTTATATCGTTAGATTCGTCTATAAATGAACTACATTTTAGATTTTTGAATTAAAATCGTCGCAACAATTTTTTAGAGGATATGGATGAGTTTTTGAAGGATGGTGTCCCCACATTTAGAGCTAAAATACATTTCACGATTTCGCTTCGAGGTATGATCTTTCTGAACATGTATGCCAAATTTCGTCAAAATCGGCCCAGTAGTTTAGGCTCAAGGCGTCTGCACAGACGGTTGACATAGACAGATATTTTTTAAAAACCGTTTTTTAGACTCAGGGAACCTCAAAACGTGTAAATCCATCAAAATCCCATAATCGAATTTTCGTGCCATCACAATACTCTCTCTTTCCAAAACCCACCTGCCAATAGTGTGCCACATGGTTCCCTCGCGTCCTATGATTGGATGAATGGTTAAATTAGTATAAAATGATGTGATCACACTATGAATTAGAAGTGGGGTTGATGGAACGGTTTCAATGCCTAGTGGGGTCACATTTATTTTCTAAGCAATTATTACATTTAAAGACGGTTGAAATTAATATGATTGGCTACTTTCACTATCTAATTTCATTTTAAGTATACTTTTAAAAATATAAATATAGGTGTTTATAAAAACGTTGGTGCGCGTACGGAAGAGGGAAGTAATTTGGCAATTTGGCTCAACAAGTTAAAATTAATACAGAGCCGTAATTGCGCTAATTTTGTCCTACCTAATATCCAAAGCTTTATTAAATTCAGGTAATTGTTAATTCGTAAACATGTTTCCTCGTGTCTGAAAAAGATATCTGTACGGGGGTGGATCCTGTAACTTTTTGACATTCATACCTGTATCCAAATTTGACGAATATTGTTCACGCAAGTGTGTGTCTGTTGGAGTTCTGAGTTTTGGCCTATTTCTCCTAGATAGCAGCATTGCACAGTGTCATCTTCACGCGCTTTATGATGGTCCCGGTAGATGGCGACACTGCAGTGGTACGCTCTTTCTTTGTGGCACGCCTGTTTTTCTTTTTACTCTCTCATATAAAGAGAAAGTATTGTGATAGCGCAAAAAATTTATTTTGTTACAGAAACACGTTTTCGGGTCCCCTGTGTCCAAAAATAAGGATTTTAAAAGATGTCTGTCTGTGCAGACACCTGAAGGCTAAACTACTGGGCCGATTTGGACGAAATTTGGCATAGTTAAGAAAAATCAAAACCCAAGGCCAAATCGAGAAAGGAATTTTAGCTCCAAATAAGGGAGCGCTACCCCCAAAAAATTCATGAAAACGTGGGAGTTTTTTTTTTCGAAATCAGTTCCGACGATTTAGATAAAAAATTCAAGTTTTCCCGGAAAAAATCTAGTTACCGGGAAAATAACTTCAAACGCGGACGTATACAGGCGGGGTTCAATTCCTCGCCGAGAAGAAGTTTGATGAAATGTTCAATAATAATTTAATGTAAATACGATAACTAATCAATAGAAAACATTGGGCTTAGTAATCACGAACTCGTAAATAAGAAAGTTTGTCTGAGTTGTCTCGCACCGATTTTTAAATATGTTCCGATCCGACTTCAAAATAAAAAAATAATATATTGCGGGATTTAAATTGATTGGTTATAGGTATGTATATGTATATGAGAAAGTTTTCCTCGGTTTGTAGGTACGATTTTTTTCTCCTTTAGCGGCGCATTCACTATCTCGATTGAATTGGGATAGGAATCTGACCCAGCGCCCTGATCTGGTTTTTCAAGGTGCATCATCAGGTTCTGTGAGGACCTGTTTTAAGGTTTTGTAGGCATAAATTTACGAGATTTCTTCTGTTGTTTGATGTACTCTGCCTTTAAGCCTATATCTTGGAAATGCTTTTATTTTCTTTTCATGATAAGCGAAACATATTTATCTAATTGATGGTTTTCTTGGTACTGCCCTTCGTACGGTATATACCAGACCAGTTTTAACTGCCCTTGTTATAACCCAGACAAAACACAGCTAGACCCACGCAGATATACTTATGAAAAAATGTTGTCGTGGTATTTTTTTCATTTTTATGTTAAAAAAGGTCCGTCGTCGTTTCAAGTTAGCTACAAATGTAAGAAGATGCTCAAATGTTCTAGACAAAGTAAGTATTTATCATATAAATTGATATGCATACTACGAGTAAATATAATAGACAAAACAATATACATAACTTATTAGCAACTGCGCTAGAGTTATTTCTTCATAATCTCCGAATAACGCATAGTCTACATATATAAAACCAAGAGTGACAGTGACTGACTCATCAAAAATTCTCCTACTTCCCATTGACCTAGTGATTTAAAATTTGGTACATAGATAGAGTTAACCATAAATAGAAAAGTGCGGACATTTTGATTTCGATATGTGTCCGCCATATTGAATTATAGCCGCCATCTTGGATTTTTTAATCATTAATTCTCCTACTTCCCATTGACCTAGAGATTTGAAATTTGGTATATAGGTAGAGTGTACCATAAATAGAAAAGTGCTGGCTTTTTTATTTCGATATATGGCCGCCATTGTACTTACAACCGCCATTTTGGATTTTATAACTCTCTATTATCTCAGCTTCCAGTGGACCTAGAGATTTGAAAATTTGATGCATAGACTTATGGTACCGAAAGAAGAAAACTAAAGACATTTTTACTTCAACATATGTCCGCCATATTAAATTATAACCGCCATCTTGAATTTAATAAAACTCTATTATCTCAGCTTCTAGGGGATCTAGATATCTGAAATTTGGTATACAGACCTATGATAGCTAAAGAAGAAAATTAAAGGTACTTTCACTTCAACATATGCCCGCCATTTTGGATTTAATCAGATAATATTATCTTAGCTTCCAGTAGATTTAAAGATCTTAAATTTGGTACATAGACACATTGTAACTAAAATTGAAAATTGAAGGTAATATAAAATAGAATAATTGAAAATTCATAAAAAAAAAATAATACAGCCTACTTTTACTAAAATGCGAAATTATGGAACAATGAAGATATTTTAATTATATTGTTTTAATATTATTTAAACACAGCGCCAACTTCTAGACGGATAAGGTGCGCGAAGCGCACCGATCCGGCTAGTATAATTTAAGATATAATGTAAGACCGTATATTCAAGTTGCAATGCCGACGAGGTCGTCAGTTGTAGACACAATCCCACTGAAATAATTTTAAAGTACAAGAAACTGGATAAATTTAATAATTGTAGAAGCAAAATATAAATTTCATAAACTCAAAAGTGTTATAAATTTTTGGACCGAAGTTCCTTAAGGCTCGTGGAGCCCGGGAGTGAATCCGAAAAAAAAACGACTGTTACAAAACCAACCGTTTCGTTTAGTACCTAAGTACCACTTGTACTGGACAAACAAGAAAGCAAGCTTATAAAAACCTAGTAAAAAATCAGATACGTACTTTATAAGCTATAGGTGTAAATAAATATACGTTTGTGTGCATGTTTGCAAGAGAAACAAATGAGCTAATTATGACCTATTATATACATTTTACTAAAATCCGACGTGTAGTTTTTAAGATATGATGGTTCGCAAAAATTGAGCGAGAAAAAATAACCAAAGATTTCGATTTCAACTATTTCTTTAGGTATTAATAACTAAAAATAATAATATTATATTNTAATAAAAAAAACTTTTAAAAACAAAAAAAAGGTTTATAATAATATGGTATAGTAAAGCAAAAAAATAAATATAATAATGAAATATGCAATTTATCAGATCCAACTATAACTTCCATAATAACTTTAATAACAATTACTAACTGAATAATAACTTTTTTCAAGTAAAAAAACGTAAATAAAATAAAAGATTTTTTTTTCTTTTAAAAAAGCTGTTAACCTATCGAGTCATTCAATTATAAAAAAACTACTACTTGCTGCCTTTGATAGCACTGATTATTTTTAAGAATAATAAGTTGGCTCTACTGCCTTTTATTTTTACTTTCCGACATGATTTTTACCTTCCACCCTGATTTTTGCTTTCCTTCCTCATTTTCACATCTAGGCTGTAATGGGATTCCTCCCTATAATAAACTAGGGTGGAATGTTTTCTCCCTTCTGGAGTAAAAATAATTTACGATTTAAATAATTATAAAAAATAATCATAAAATCAAGGTTGATTTAAGCCTACCTATTCATAAAAAAGTGATTTCATATAACCACTAGAAGTTAATAGGTTTTAACAATCTTGTATCATATTTAGTTCTTAATCATTATTAATAGTGAGTCATTAGTCATGATTGCACACTAATAAATTTAACTGTCTACATCTCAGTCATAAAAACCAGAAAGATGCTTTACATAAATTATAATATGTAATAACATAACGATAAAGAAATATCCGAAGATAGCATGATAATTAGTTATTTTGGAAACGGAACATCATGTTTCGTAAAGTTCAGCGGCTACTGGAATTTAATAAATTAATTCAGATACATTTTTTTCTTCCACAGATTCAGTCATAATTTATCTTATTAAGAAAAGCAGATGTATTCATATTTAAATGAATGTTTGTGGAAAATTTAACTTTAATTATTGCTTCTGAGCTCGCCGAAGGAAGTGGGAGGACCATTTACTTGATAGGTTAGTAGGTTAGTTAGTCAGATTTACTCCATATCAAAGTGGTCACCTATTAGGTGACAAACTAACATTAACTTGATTTTCGGTCTACTAACTAATTTTGTAGTCGTAGTCAGGATCATTACTGACAATAAAATTAGTTAGTAGACCGAAAAGCCACTATGTTCACCATAATTTGTGGGTCATGGCCGTTTTCCACCGTTTTTTTTCATGTCTAATGCCAAGCTATGTCCTACTGTCAAATTTAGCCAACCACATATTCTTAAAAGGCACTTAACTAAAGATTAACGTGTACTCAAAATTCTAGCTTAATGTTAGTCTGACACTTTTTTGCACGCTTTCTCCTCGACTATTAAAATTTTCTTTTGACTGATCCTTGACTATCCTCAATTATTATACTCAATATTATTAAAAATGCCGAAAATACCTTCTCGAATGTGAGGTGCCACCTAATAAGCTTATAAAAGTGTATTGAGGTAAACGGTGGACACTTCCAATAATCCAGGAGATAGCGTGCAAAAAAGTCTAAGACTAACATCAAGCTAGAATTATGTATACAAGTCAATCCTTTAGCGTCTTTTAAGAATATGTGGTCGGCTAAGTTCGTCTGCAGGACATAGCTTGGCAATAGGCATTTCAAAAAAACAAAATGGTGGAGAGCGGCCATGTCCCGATTATGGTGGATGTCCCAATTATGCTTTTCATGATCCTGAGTACAGAATTAGTTAGTAAACCAAAAATCAAGTCGATCTTATTTTCAAACTTGATAGGTCAAATATTACTAAAAATCAACGTGGTTACCTGTCAAGGGACAAACTAGCAACAACTTGATTTTCGGTCTACTAACTAATTCTGTACTCAGGATCATGAAAATCATATTGTCCACCATAATTGGTGAGGCATGGACGCTTTCAAACGCCTATTGCTAAGCTATGTCCCGCAGTCGAACTTAGCCGACCACATTCTTAAAAGGCGCTAAAAGATTTTATTAGTTTGTGGTCCCCTGTTAGTTTAAATGCTGTTATGTGTTGGGTCTGATTCCAGGCCTGAAGATGTTCCTCTCGGGACGAAATATAGCCAATTTAATTAAATAATCTTCTACACTTTTATTACCCCATTTAGACCCAACAAATAACAGCTTATTATTTATTAATTAATTTATTATTTATTTATAATAACAGCTAAAAGATTGACTTGTATACAAAATTCTAGCTTAATGTCATTCTCACACTTTTTTGCACGCTATCTCCTGAACTACAACTTTTGATAAAGTAAGTTTAGAGACGAACATCTCGTAAAGGGCTTGAGATATCGACCAATAGATTCGATATATTGACCAATAATATGTTTTTTTTACGTGGAATGTGGAAATAACAAATCTTATTCAGTATGAAGTCAAAAAATTCCCAGCTTTTCAGGGTAAACTATAAAATACAGGATTTAATTCGGCAAAATGTTCGTTGCAAGCACCCTCTAGAAATTATAGGTTCAACAACATAGTACTGAATTCCAGGGCAGGATTTAGTGTGTGTGGGCCCCTAGGCAGAATATGTAGTGCGGGCCCCCTCCATAGGTTGGGGGGGGGGGGCTTTCCCAGGAAATGAAAAGAAATAAAAATTTACGTAAAAAAAAAAGAAATTCGCAATTCCGCTGTTGAAAGTCCGCTGTTGAAAGTTTCCTTTCCTCCAATTTCCGCTGTTGAAAGTTTCCTTCATGTCGTCAGCAGTACTTTATTGAAGGGGGGACACATTCAGGGAGGGGGGTCCGGGGGCCCTCCCTGGAAAATTTTGAAAATATTACCTTTCAAAAAAAGCGTTTTTATTTTTTTTTTTAGGTGAAATTTGATTTTAATACTTTGTCATAGAAATAAAGTAAGCTTATGGTGTTGTTCGTTGGAAAAAAAAGTATGAACACAAGTATTTTTATAAAAAAAATTAACAAACTTAAAAATAGCAAAATTGTAATATTATATTTTGCGTCTAGTGCGAAAAGTAACATTTTGCATGTGAGTGTGGAGTTTGCACCCGAGCGACAGCGAGGGTAGTAAAATCACATAAGCAATGCAAAATGCCGTTTTCACTCGAGATGCGTACCGTACTTTATCTACGATTGTTAGATTTTAATAATAAATATAAAAAAAATAAAAATAAATAAACTTCCTATATGTAAATTCATAATTCTCTTTTGATACAGATGACGATTGGTTGTATTTTGTGCCAAATAAACTATTTCGGGAGGCATATTATTCTCCTCATATTCGTCTTAATCACTTTAAATCACTCATTGATTTTCACAAATAACTCGATATAACTCGAGTTACTTTTACTAAACAAACAGCAAATTAGTTTTGTTAAATTTAAACATAATGGTGCGTGAAGGTGAAGAATTCTTCTTTTGGAATGCCAAGGAGAAAAGAGTTAGAGACAAAATAGGATTAGAAAAATAAGTAATGGTAGAAGGGGGTCGGGGGTTAAGAGAGAAAGAGAAATGCCTATATATCTATATCGCAAAGGCAATCGCTGGATATTTAGGTAAAATTACTAGTTAAGTTTGAGGAACAGACCTTTAACAAGTACTGCTAAACCAGATTAGATAAGATAACTTTAACTGTAATACATATACAGAATTTTGTCACTTCGATTATTATTTCTATAAAAATATAACATCAAAAAATAATGTTGATTTTATTTTCTTTTGTTGGAATCAATTATATTTTTAGCATAAAATAGTCAATTAAAAAAAAATAATTTGTACTGTTTTTTTTTGTTTTTGGCTAGTCATAAAAAGTGTCTCCCCTCTTCTTCCTTTGCCCTTTGTGGTGCGGGCCCCTAGGCGGCCGCCTATGTCGCCTATGCCTAAATCCGGCCCTGCTGAATTCGGATTTCTCACCTTCGTAAACTTCAATTTTAAATATGTGCATCTTCAACCTTAATAAAATTATTTTAATTTTTCGAAAATTAAGTTTTACTTTCAATACCGTGTATCTTTTTATTGACTAACATTTGTCAACACTTAGGGTGCGTTCGGAAACACTAACCGGTCATTCTCTCGGTCGACCGGCGGTTTGTTGTGGTAAGTGTCATGGCGGCGTGGTTAGTGTGATGTTTCCGAACGGCTCCGGTTCAAGTCTGCGGTCGACCGAAAAGGTTATAAACATAGAGAGGTTACAAATATAAATTCGTTTTTGTATGGTGTGAGATCAAGGATCTTATAAAATTAATATTTTATAAGATCCTTGTTGTGTGAGATAAAAGTGAAGTTGTGACGATTCCTCAAGGGAATAAACTCTAGCAGCGGCACCCCTTTAGGTTAATCCTTAGGTTATCTGTATAATATATCTGTCATCCCTTTCCTTTTTCCTTTAACTAAAAACTATACGACGTTCAGCAGCATCTTCCTCGTTTTCACGAGGAAAATTCACCGAGCTCTCAGGAATCTATTCATTCTTAGTGTATTTCTATAGTGGGAACGTTAGATGGTTTGAAGTAATCCAAAGTAGTAGGTACACCGAAGATTTGTTACTCTAGAGCGAACAAAATGTTGTATCAGAGAAACGTGTTTAAAGAACTGAAGGACAACAAATCCTTGCACTGCACTGTTTACATCGATAATATCAACTCTTCTGTGTAAAAATGATACCTTTATGTACAAAATATGCTAATAAACAGTTTAACAAATGGATATAATCTCTAATGTAAAAATCAAGTAAAGTTATGCCACCAAGCGATCCTTGACGCACAATCTCCTTCTCAATTCAGCCAGGGGTTCTATTTTAGATTGTCTAAAATAACAACACTCAATCGACCCCCAAATAACGTAAAATAACGGTAAAACTGAAGAATATACTACGGTCTATAGAAAAGATAGTGGGGCCTTACTCCAACGTATTCTTTTGACAAAGGGATATCAACTCTCCTATGAACAAATCACACACTATATTTATTATAATTTCTCAAATGTTTATATCATACAAATGTACTATTACAGAGGAATATTATCTCTCAAGTGTATAAATTAAGCAAAGTTGTGCCGCCAAGCGATTCCCTACCGTATCGTCTCCTGCAATCCAGCCAAAAATAACAACTACGTCGTATCCATAAATTGTTGAAAAGTAGGATTCATAACAAAGTAAATAAAATAACGATGGCAAATAGGACAAAGGGTGGTATATTTTTAATAATGAACTGTTGTACAAAGGAAATGTAACTTTTCATCTTTCAGTTTTGATATATTTATTGCTATTATTTAAGTCACAAAATTACCCACCAAATTCATTTCATTTTTAAAATAAAAAAGGTGAATAACAAAGTAAAAGAGTGTCGATAAAGGTCTATGTTTCACAAAAACTAAATAATAAAAAGAATTTTAAAGATTAGCAAAAATAAAAAGACGCAAAAAGAGAAAACACATTTAAACTATTTATTTTTGTTTATTTTTTACAGTGACATTTCGCATAAGAAGGTAACATTATGGTTACTAACCAACTACTAACCGAACTAACCGTATTTCGAGTTCGGTCGAAGCGGTCGCGACCGAAGCGGTCGACCGCTAAAACGACCGGAGCTTTACGAACGCGGTCGGTTGTTTTGGTTGGTGTTTCCGGACACACCGGTTACTTCTCGGTCGACCTGGTTAGTGTTTCCGAACGCACCCTTATATTGACTCTATCTTCTTATTTTGATCTTTAGTTACCCCTGTTGTTCTTTGGGATAAGGTATAGGATGGCCTGTATACAATAGGTTTGTTCCAACCCCGCTAATTGTACCGTCCTTTGTATCGTCCCGCGGATCGTTCGGGAATCGTTTAGGACAGGTTTTATACGCATGCGCTAACATTGTACTGTATTAAAATCATGTCAGGTTGGAACGAGTTTAGGACTATAATTCGCGCTGTATAAAAACATTTAAGGAAACCTAACAGTTTGAGAACCTTCCTGTTGATATTCGTAACGATTGACATAACTGCGCATGTCATACAAAACAGTACATGGTATTGTCAGAGGATCGTTGGGACCGTACAGTGAACGGTTCGGAAACGATCCCTGGCGGGGATGGAACAGTTTCGTGTACGGTACGAAACACTGTCCTAAGTCAGCTTGGAACGGCTTATATCTATTGCGCATGACGGCGACGATCCCGCGGATGGTACAATGCTCGGTTGGAACAAACCTAATATGTAGATTTTATTTCACTTTAGTTGAAGCTGTGAACAAAGATTTGGATTCTTCTCCCTTTTTTGAATGTAAATTAGTTAATTTTTGTATGCAAATTATTTTATTTTTAATCATACAACTCACCCTTAACTAAGTTGGGCGTGACATAATTAATGTGCTTGTCACATTGGCAAAATTTTGTTTAAGTGGTGTTTTTTTTCTCTCATTTAAAGAACGTGGTTCAATCCTATGTTGTCCTTTCTACTCTGTATTTGAAAATAGTTTTTATCCTAGAGTAGCTCATTTAAACAATACTACATTACGCGTCTAGTGCGGAAAGTAGCATTTTGTATGCAAGTATGGCTTTTGCACCCGAGCAAATGCGAGGGTAGTAAAACCACACGAGCAAAGCAAAATCCCGTTTTCGCACGAGTTGCGTACTTTATCTACGATAGATTGTTAGATTTTAATGATAAATTCCGAAAAAAATAAACTTCCTGTAAGTAAGTTCGTATTTCTCTTTTGATAAAGATGGCATTAATTCATTAGTTGTATTTTGTGCGGAATTAATTATTTCGGGAGGCGTATTATTATCCTCATATTCGTCATAGTCACTTAAATCACGCATTGGTTAGGTTTTCACAAAAAAACTCGATATAAACTGTTACTTTTATTAAACAAACAGCAAATTTGTTTTGTTAAATGTAAACTAACTCGCTAATCGTGCGTAAAGGCGAAGAATTCTTCTTTTTTACCACTCTAGGGCGGAAAAATAAGGAATTCTGAATCATGAGACGCGCATGCGCAATGAATACAAGTACGTAAAGAATCGCTTTCTAAGCATCTAAACAGAGATACAATGTATATATTTCGCAACAATTTATACTTCGCAACAGTCGTACATAAAATAAATTGAGTTGAGGTTAAATTAATTAAGACGTTTAACTGAATCTTTATTTGGGCAAAGATTCGACCTAGTATAGCTTTTTCTGCTGAGCGTAGGCGTTCATTTGAAATATGCAGAACATTGCAAAGTTGGTAGGATCGCTTTATCCCTACCATCCTCAGTGCCATATGATTCTCAGCTGATAAAAAAGAGTTCCTCAACCTCCTGAAGAAGTAGAGGGGTTATAATGTAATCCCCACCACGTGGTTCCATCTCCCTCCAAGACACTTTCACTGAGACTGGTGTACTTTCTCCACGCTGCCAGTCTCAGGCCGTCCGCTTTCCATGGCGCGTCTAGCCGCGTCTCCGCGCGTACAATCCGCCGTCCTAACCTTCGCTCTTCTAGTCGGCTCAGCGTTACCAGGTGTCGTAATCAACTTTACCTTATCAAGTTTTTGCATTACTCCATTGTTTGTTTTTCGTTCCCATTTAATATCTCCTTTATTCTTATCAGCATCCTATTACACCACAATTAAAGCACGTCAATTGCATTAACTGTTAGTTTATTAACTACTATTATTTTTTAAGATTTAATAACTTTTGAAGAAAAATATAATAAAAATTATAAATAAATAAACGAGACACTCTTTACACAAAATATGTAAACAGTACAACAAATTGGGTACTTCTTTATATTGTTACTCCCCCCATGTGTTTTTAGAATATTCATGACTTTAATTAAACAACTATTTAGACAAAGTGATGTTTAGTCCAATGTACTTTAAGACAAAGGAATATCAAACTTATGTTTTTATAAGGGGAGTAACATTCTAAAGAAAAATATTCTGTACACCTTCTTTAGATTGGTACTACTCTCTGTATTCTTTAAAAAGGGGAGTAACCATCTAAAGAAGTGCCCCTACTTGTAATATTAATACTACATCTTATTTAATTAATATTTTTCATCAGCTTTTGCCTTATATAAAACTTTTACTCATTTATTAATTATTAACGTCAACCTTATAAATTTCTACATAGAAATAAATTAATTTTCAAAATTCTTCATAATTCTTTCAAGTTCTATAAACATTAATTTGTAAAACACAACTGTATCTTATGCATTAGAAGTACTTTTCTGTATTTATAAATGTTTTATCTTACCAACTTTCCCTTTGATTTGTTTTTCTTTTACTTTTTGACATTTTTTAATATAGGAATTCATAGTTTTATTTTTCAAATACATAGGAAATTAGTGTACCCTATAGACTAGACCCTATAGGATTTTAAGAACTCACCCTGAGATCAAAGTATGAACAAAAAAAAAAAAAAAAAAATTATATGAGTTCCATTTCTGGTGTGGAAAGACATTTTTCATCGTATCATTTTTTAAGTTGCTAAACCTTCCATCCTGTAATGACATAATACTGTTATCTATCGCGGATGTGATTTGTATATGAACCGGGTATGGTTACCGGTAAAATTGAGTCACTCATAATTTTATATTTAGTATTTAGTAGTTGGAATTACTCTTTGTATGTAGTTTTTTTTCTATTTAGTGATGTTATGTGCTCAAAGTTTAAAAAGATCTTTCGGAGGAATTAGCGAGATTTAATGAATTCCGTCGTTTCGGACCTATGCTATGCAAGGAGAATTTACAACTTAATCTTATGATTTTCATCTTGCAAATGAGTTTCATCATGACCAACTCCCTTGAGAATAATCCCTGTAATAGATTTGGAATGTCGCGGGATTTGACAAAACAATCTGATGCAATCTCCTCCGGATTATCTCTTGTTTAGTTTATGTAGACTTAAAAATAAAACTTATTTTCAGTATTGTTAAACCATTGTTGAACATTTTTTAAGTACCTAATGTTAAACCAAACAAATTTTGTTTTCAAATTTAACCCCCTTCTTAGTTTCTGCAGCAATGCCAATCGTGTTACTTTATTGTTCTTGCAAGTGACTTTCATCATGAGGAACTTCCTTGAGAATAATCCCTGTAATAGATTTGAAATGTCGGGATTGACAAAATATCTGATGCAATCTTCTCCGGATTATCTCTTGTTGAATTTGACTTAAAATTAAACTTAAGTTCAGCATTGTTAAACCATTGTTGCTAAACCAAAATAAAAATTGGTTTCCCAAAAAAAAAAAAAATTAACCCCTCTCTCATTTCTTTAGCAATTCCAATCTTGTTACTTTATTGTTTTGTCGCATATTATGCCATTAAGGGGGAGATACACATTAGAGTGGGCCGAAAAAAAAACAATTTTGAATTTGAAAAAGTCCAACCTCGTAATACTTGTGTATGCATTAGAAACTATCATACGTAAAATTTTGGCCCGATCAAATGACACCTAGGTGGTGCACAATCGCTTCAAAGCTTTAAGAAACAATATTTTTAAGAAATTTTTTATACTTCAATTTTTTAAAATATTTTAGTTATTTTTAGTCACTTATTAGCATCTATTTGCTCTTTGCTGACATATAATTTGATTTCAAGAAGAAAAAAATAAATAAAAAAGTTAATTATAGGCTGAGATAAGTCGGTACATACATAGTACATATGTGTACCATTGAGTCATTCCAAGGATATTATTAGGAGCTGCATAACACTCTATATTATTAACTTCTGAAACAATAAACAAATATTGTTTCTTAAAGCTTTGAAGCGATTGTGCATCACCTGGGCCTCATTCGATCGGGCCAAAATTTTACGTATAATAGTTTCTAATGCATACACAAGTATTACGAGGTTGGACTTTTTCAAATTCAATTTTTTTTCGGCCCACCCTAATACACATGCTTGAGCTTGAAAAAAAAAAAAACATGCCAGCTACTTGCTCGGTTATATGTTAACTGTCATGCCTTTAGCTAGCAAGCAAGTAGATAAAAACATAATCAAAATCCTTGGCATGCAAGCTACTTACCCAATTTGACGGCATGTGTATCTCCGCCTAGAAGTCCTCTATTAAGTCTTAAAGACCTATTTGTATACGACCTAGCCATATCCAGATACTAATCCCTCCATGACTAACATCCCAATCTTTTTAGCTACAAGCTATTATTACCATTTATTCTTGGAAATCCTACTTAACGTCTTTAAGAGGCAGTGACCACGTGACTTCTTGAGCAATGCTTAACAACTTAATATTTATGTAACATTTCAAGCCAGTACCTGTGAGTAATTTGTAATAAACAGTTCCTCACTACATGCTCCCTCAAACGGCTCAAACATGTAGTGAGGAACTATAATACTGTCCTCAATTGCTTATAAAATTATGAATTTTCATTATGTTATTATTTAGTTGCGATTTTCAAATAAAACTAAAAATACACTGCTAATTAGTGTGGCACATAGCTTCCTCACATCCTATCATATACTTTATTGTTAGATTGTTTATTGTTTAAAAACTATTAACAGTTTTCTTCAACGCATCATAGGAGTGTTGCTGTTGGTTTTACTAAAAAATAGTATTTGAAAAAAATGTTTTTCTCATTAAATAGATAAAGTTTAATTTTTTTTCCTGACCTAAACTTCCAATTTTAAATTTGAAGTTCACGTCTAAGAGAGCGTTGCGCGTGAACGCTTGAACAGATAACGTTGTCCAACGAACTCGTCCTGGGTATGGGTAAAATGAACACGTCTACCAAATTTCATCAAAATCGGTCGACCTTTACTCAAATTATCGTCGCACGTTTCATGATTCGCGAACACAGACAGACAGACAGACACGGTACCAAAAATGTTTCCTGATGTCTGAAATGGATTTCTTTCTTAGAATTTTTAAAATCGGAGACATAAAACTTTTTCGTTCTCATAAGTGAACACAATGCTTCCGTTACCTTCGGTAAGCTCGGAAGCATTAAGAGAGGAAAATAAATGCATATTGAAGCAAAATATATTGTGATATATATGAAGCTAAAAGAAATGAACGGATCATTAAAAATAAAAAGTATATAAAAGTCTGAATGATATCAAGATAAAGGGGGCCGACAGTTACAATTTACATTAAAAACATAAAACAAAAAAACAAAAAAAAAAAAAAACAACAACGGCATATTAAAGCAAAATATATTGTGCTATAAATGTGAAACTAAAAAAGAAACGGATCATAAAAGAATTGTACGTATAAAGCCTGAATGATATCAAGATAAAAGGGACTGAATGGTAACTAACTAGTGTAATTTTTCATTGCGTTTGTCGTGAAGGTTGCTGCGTTGTGTTCTTGAAAGCTAGAAATGGTTACCAACATGTATTTTCTTCGATATCGGAAGAAAAAACAATTACTCGTAATGAGAATGAGATTGGACGTGGAGGATAATAATATGAACGAGAAATGCGTTATAAATCAAATAATTCGTTTTGTATGTGTATATATGTACAGTCGGACCCATACATGTAATGAAATTGATAATTACAGAAAAAAACTGTTGTATAGACTATTTTTTAGAGAAAAATAAGTGGTCTTAAATGAGGAAAATTGTTACTTTTAAAGAACTGTTTCATCTAGAAGTGTCGTTGTATAGACTTTTTATGAGAGAAAAATGAGTTATCTTAAAAGTGGAAAAGTCCACAAAACTGTTCCATCCCGGGCTGGGATCGTTTGCAAACGGTTCACTGTACGGTCCCAACGATCCTCTGACAATACCATGTACTGGTTTGTATAACATGTACAATTATGTCAATAGTTACAAATATCAACACAACAGGAAGGTTTCCTAACTGTTAGGTTTCCTTGAATGTTTTTAATACGGTGTGAATTATTAAACCCTTTCCAACCTGACATGATTTTATTACAGTACAATGTTAGCGCATGCGTATAAAACCTGTCCTAAACGATTCCCGAACGATCCACGGGACGATTCAAAGGACGGTACAAATATAGGGGGGTTGGAACAAACCTATTAAAAGGGAATTTAAATAATCCCTATAGTTACCTGGGGAGAAGTAGAAGACTGAGTCCAGAGATCCAGTGGCCAGTACAGCACATAGTTGCTTCTGGGAGTCTGCAAACGTGAGGGTGTTAACGAGGTCTCAAGTTGACTTGCGACGTGCTATGTACGACTTGCTATGTTCAACTGAAAAAAACTTGCACCCGAAAGTAGTTTTTTTTTTCAGGGTTGTTATGGTGACATACAGTGAACGTAGATAATAAACAAATACGTGTGGTGTCGCGGGACACCCGGTAGGAACGAAGTTCCTTACATTTTTCATGAAATATAAATTATAAAATCACATTGCTAAGTACGTATACGTTGCTAACTACTTATACATGGCGGAGTTAGAAAAGAGACAAAATTAAAAGTAACTAACTGTTTGTACCTAGCGGAGTTAAAATTAAAAGAAAAGGTGTTTTTTTTTCTTTTTTTTTTTTTAGGTTTGAGGTGTTATTTGAATCATTAAAGCAAGCATCTTACAATAAATATGTATTGAATATAAGAAAAAATTTAATTTTTTAAGTTTTTTGGTAGTTTACTTACTACCGAAAGATTAAATTTTAAATAATTCAAATTACAATTATCAATAACTACGGGAGACATACAGAGAAAAATAGACCCCCACACCGGGACTCGAACCATGGAACCTCTGTTTACCGTACAGGTGCTCTGCCGTGAATATTTGGCTCTCTAGATTGGTAGAATAAGATTAAAAGCTTGGATTCGGGAATATGTATCAGTGACGACAGGGAAAAATCATTCTCCCGTATAGCTCAGTTGGTAAGAGCACCTGTACGGTAAACAGAGGTCCCGTGGTTCGAGTCCCGGTGCGGGGGTCTATTTTTCTCTGTATGT
>KZ651719.1:90751-106572 GCA_001010745.2 Gerris buenoi
ATATATATATATATATGTATATTGATTTCAAAGAAAAGCGTTTCTCTAAAATCGATGTATATTTATTGGTATCGATATATTATTATTGGTTTATTTTTATACCCAACTATTAAGTCATTAAAGGGCTGAAGACATTTTTTTTTTTACTTCCTTGGTCGTTTACTCATTTTCAGATTATTATAATATAGCCAAGATTGTCCGAGTAATCTGCCATTTTTTTTTTTTTAATTTTTGAGTTGAAATATTTGGTTTTCCAAATTGATCACAATACTATAGTTATCTTCGGTAAGCACGAAAACAAAAATTTTAATTATTTAAGTCATAAACCAATACATCATTAATTTCTAGTAGTAGTAGTCTAGTACTTCCTTCTAGAACGGGTAGGTCAAACCACTTGTTCGAACCTTGCAATTAGACCATTACTTAGGCCCTTTTTACGCCCCGTGGTGGAGAGTTCCAGCTACTTCACACATCATACATATGTTGTACATTATACCGCCGAAGCGAGTATGATGTGATCAATAGTGAGCCATATAAATCAGAGCGTCACGGCGAGGAATCGAACCCCATCTCGTTCCACTCATGATTCATTGATGGCCGAGCAGACGTGGTTTAACCCACACGGTCACGCTGGCTCTCTCATTTCTTACTAAATATTTACTTTAGTAGATTTTAAAAATGAATTATCTATTTCTTTTTTCAGTCGTGTAATTCTTGAAAACAAAGATATGATCTCATGAATGAAGTTTCGATATTACATCATTCTTTAATCACATATAATTCTTGGTAATGGTTAGATGAATGGACATGATGTAAATTTAATTAAATATCAATCAGATAATTCTTCATTTATTTGTATTTCTATCGTTGTATTGTTTATCTCCTTAATGTCGACAGTTCGAAGATTTGAGTTGTTTTATTGATTTAGAATTTAAGCTAAGGATAAGGATTATAATTAATAATAATATTTCTGACAATTTTTTATTTTTTTATTTTTTTTTACATGAATTGAAGTATCAATTTAAGATAAAGAGCGCAGACTGTTCAAGTTAATCTGCGGAGCTAAACAATAAAAGTTTCATAAAAATCATCAACAAATCTGTGGCACTCCTTTAGATTGTTACTACCTTTATAAAAAAATCAGAGGGAGTAACTATCTAAAGAATGTGTTCAGAATATTCTTCTTTAGAGTGTTACTCCCCTTATATACACTAAAGTGTGATATTTCTTTGTCCCAAAGCAGGTACATTGGAATCCCTTTGTTATTTAGTCAAGTCAGTCATTATTTACACTTATAGCTTCAAAAGTGCTTATCTGATTTGAATAAAACTTTTAACCCGCAGATAGACCTTGATTAATTTGAACCGTCTGTGCTCTTTATTTTTTTGTTAAATTGATACTTTAATTCATGTTATAAGTCAAAGCAATTTTGACAGATTGAAAAAACGTGGGAAATAATTAAACGCAAATTAGACAATAATGGCTTGTAAAAGCAAAACATCGATAGAGTACATGAATAGGATGCGAGGAAGCTATGTGCCACACCAATTGGCAGTATATTTTCATACGTATTTTTGTTTTCTTTCCCCAGTAAAATGGAACTTACATTCTGGACGTACCTCGTTTGTCGTGGGGAGCCAATGAGAGCACTGGCTTTTGAATTCGAAAAGTTCAGGCAAATTAGGCAAATAAAATTGCCACTTGTTCTACCCCTACATAAGGTCTAGTGGCTTTATTTTTTCCCTCATATTGATTGGCTAATAACTTAAGTGTCAAAAGTCAATATTAATTGTAAGAAAATCATATAAGCCCACTCTTCTATTATAGGTAGTTCTATAGACACCATTAAGTTCTATTGCGTCATAAATTTTGCAGATGCGAACATTAGAATTTATATACTCGTATATTATATGTAACAAATATTTATTAGTTTATGTTTAAATAATAATCGTGAATATTATTTCTAACGTATGTACAAATATAATCATATTTTTGATATTATAAATAGTAATGGGTATAAGTATAAAATGAGTTTGGTACTATCCATAAAGTTTCTAATGGTAGCTATATAAGATTAAAGCATAATAATTAATGATATAATTGTAATAAGAATTAAGCAATATAGCGCGGCCGTGGCCAGTCCGTGCACTAACTCTTAAAATGGATGTGTTTTTAATTTATTTTTTCACTTGTTTACTGTTTCGTGCCGAGTGAGTTATGGACTGTATGATCTTTAACATGGCTTCGACTTGTGATACCACTGAAGAAGAAACCGAGAAGTTTCGAAACTTTTTATGTAATGATCGGTTATGATTAGTTGATTCAAACCTAACCTTACATTTATAATGATCTTTTTTATAGAATAATATTAAAGTTTATGTTTGTGAAACATTTATTAAGTTAAGTATTAGATATTGCATTTCATATTTCTATAATTAGATAAATGGGAGAAACTAACAAATAAGTTTATATGTATATATATATATATAATTTTGAAACGTCCGATGATAACTTGAGTAATTCTGGACCAATTTTTATGAAATTTGGTATACATGTTCATGTTCATTTTACCAATGCTCAGGAGGAGTTCGTTGGACTACGTTATCCGCCCAAGCGTTCACGGAAATTAGGCCGGGGAAAAAATCCAACTTCATCTTTTCAAAGAGACAAACATTTTTTTCAAGTACAATTTTTTATTAATACCAACAGCGACACCACTATGAAGTGTTAAAGATCGCTAAAACTATTAATAGTTTTTAGACAATATCAAATATAACAAGAAAGTAACATAACAATAATGTTAATGTTAATACAGTAATAAAGTACATGATTGGATGCGAGGAAGCTATGTGCCACACTAATTGGCAGTCTATTTTTATCGTCTTGATCAATAGCATTATAATTGTATTATTGTATATTTAAGTATTTATGATTGATGGAAATTGTGTATTTAATGTCTTATTTTAACAATAGAATTCAGGTGTATTTTTATCATTTCATTTAGTTTACGTTGCAATTTAATTTTATGAGTTTGTTTTCACTTCTTTACTAGTTTCGTATAGCGAAGCACACTTATTGTTATAAATGTACCTGTATATAGTGCAGGGTATTATAGTTATATTTCTTTAGTATTATTATTATTAGTATTATTATTATTATTCTCTAGTAGTACAATTATTTTTTTTGTACTCTTAATATTATCATTATACTTAGCTATGAAATCATATTCCTATTAGTCATTGTTATCACATTACAATTGTCTCATTATTATCAGATAACAACTGCCTCATATTTTCAAATAATTCCATCAATTTGCAGCAAATCATTGTTTGATAACACGTGGTTTTTAGTTTTGGTGTCCGATATGACTATTTTTAATATTTAGTACAAATTAAGAGAAATATTATTTTTATAATATATTATATTTTATGAGAAATATTTATATGAATTAATTAAGAGTTTGAAGTAATAAATACTAAGTAGTATATAATAAATATAACAGCGCTCGGGGGCGCTTTCTTCTTATCGCCATCGTCTTGCAGAGAAGTAACTGACATCGATGAATCCTCAGCCTCTTCTTCTGATTTTTGGTAGTATTCATACTACGGAAAAATTAAATATTAATTATTATTAACTACGGGAAACTGACAGAGAAAAACAAGCTCCAGCGCCGGGATTTGGTTAGAGGCCCGTGGTTCAAATCCCGGCGCTGGAGCTTGTTTTTCTCTGTAAGTTTCCCGGAGTTAATAATAATTATAATTTGATTTAAAAAAATAAAAATAAAATAATTAAATACAGCTAAAAATAATACATGGAAAACACTGGGCTAAGTAACTATGAACTCGTACATGAGAAAGTTTGTCTGAGTTGTCTCGGACCAAATTTTTGAAGTATAATTCTATTACTTTTGCACACTCAGTGAAATTTATAATTAAGAAAATCGTTCGACGCAAGAATTAAATTCCTTTACCAATATAAACATTACATTTCATTACAGACATGTTCTGATATTATAATAATTTTAATTTTTACTACGTTTTTATTAGCTTGCTTTCTTGTTTGTTTGTTTGTCCAGTACAAATCTTGCAATCAATTTTTAATTAACTTCCCGAGAAGTTTAGACATTTGAAACTTTTAGAATAGCTCAGAACACGATGACAATGCATTATTTCAATACTTCTAGCCATATTTCAGCAGAATTTAATTCGTTTTCAGCAAATTTTGCTGTATGGAAATTTAGTTCGGAAAAAAATTCGGAAGCTATTTTATTTGTTTTGACATGACCCACATTAACGATCTTTATTGTAACGAGTAACGGGTTTCAAATTTATGATTTATGACAGAAAATTTGAAACCGTAGTATATAAAAAGTTCTTTTTATCTTGTAATTATTATATTATAATAACTAAACCTTTTATGGCGTGTAATAATATGGTCTTGGTTTAGAACCATGCGTATTGCGTATATTATTACATTTTTTATCTACACTGTTTGTCATTTATGCTAAAATATATGTCTCGCTTGCATTTAAAATGGTCAAAAGCTGTAAAATTAAATTCAGTTCAATGTCTGTCTCGCAGTGCGAACCCTTTCTTTTTCTTTTTCGTAAATTATCAAAAGAATATTTATTTCTTTTTGAATTACTAAAGTAGTCTTAAGTCATAAATAAAATCGCATTTATAATAAAACTGCAGTAAAATCAAAGTGACTTCGATGATTTTCATTTTTATATTTTTATCTTTCGTTAAACTTCGGTAAGTTTGAAAATTAAAAATAAAAAACGTGATTTCTTCTTCTTCGATTTGTTTTTACTCGATGATAACGTCATTGATAACATGTAACGTAGTGAAGGGACATCGCCCACGAACTAGAAAACCAGAGTTCGAAATCAGGTCGCTACTCTCGCAGTTTTAAAACTTTACGATCCTAGGATTTTTTTTTTTTTTTTTTTTAGAAAGTTGGTATAACCGTAGATCATATTCTTTCATGATGCTTCTAAGGTTCATCTCTTGCCAAAGATTACTGAGATCGTGACAAAGACATTCGGTAAGAATATGGAAGTTTTGCTCCCCTGGAGTGAATCTCTTAAGTGTCTTAATGATCCCCGACAAGAGCTAGTAATAAAAAAGATTATATTGCAAATTAAAAGGCAGTACATGGAACAAATATAATTTATTATTCTTTGCTCCCTGTTTATGTAATTGATACATATTTATATTATTAAATATTTCTAAGATTTATCATTACATAACTTTTCTAAAATAATCTATCAAGCACCTTTTATAAAAATTATTTCTGCAGTAGGTTCGAAATTTTTCAAACGAAAAAAAGGAGTGTCCTGTAATGGCTTCACAAGTGACTAACCAATTCGTAAATTATCACAAATGTTTAGTAGGATTGGAACACATCCAGAGATAAACTGAATTTTAAAATATTGTTGACAAGCTACCAATTTTTCAAAATTCAAATGGTGCAATTCTAAATTAGCGAATGAACATGTCGGCGTACTTTTTGTTTTTGACAGCCTATGCAGCTTCTGGCCCAATTGTTGATGTCCTTATTCATTCCTGGCCAAGTGTGGCTTCCACGGATATTTTTAGTAATTGAGGGAATACCTGATGGGTGAGATAGTCCGGGAATCCTCTGAAAGATTTTCTTCCTGAGTCGCATGATGACGTATCGATGAGCCCGTAGAAGTCCTTATTCGAAGCCCGTATTCATCGATGCGCTGGAATACTTTCCGCAGATCCTGTTCATGTTCCTTTTGCTATTTACCGAATACTAGCAGTCATGTCGGCGAAATTTTTGTTTTTGACCCCCTATACTGCATCTTACCCAATTGTTGATGTCCTTATTCATTCCTGGCCAAATGTTGTTTCCACAGATCTTTTAGTAGTTGAGCGAACACTTGGTTGGGATAGTCCGGGAATCCTCTGAAAGATTATTTTCCTGAGTTGCGAGGTGACGAGCGTGCGATGAGAGTCCGTAGTAGTCTTGATTCGAAGCTCGAAATCATCGTGGCTCTTGAATACTTTTCGCAGATCCTTTTGCGATTTATTGAATGCTAGCACATCATACACACAAAGGTTCAATATTTTTAAAATTCAATATATATAAAAAAAAAATGATTGAGAAGAAACCTTTACAATTCCTTAATGCCGGACAGCCTTATACTTTTTTCCTACGTTTGTCTCTATATGTCTGGAGGTCGTTAATCCACCTTTATCTTGAAAACCCAAATATGTGAAACTTTTAAATTATTGTTGTATGATTTTTACCTCAAACACAGATTGAACATTTTATTAACAAAAATGCGTCATGGGGTTGGGGGTGTTAAATGAAACAGGAGGACAAAAAACCACGAATCTATACGTTGAGGCTTTTTGCTTTTTGTCATTATTACAATTTTTTAATATGGTATCATCTAACGAATTGATTTCAGCAACGAACCATTATTGTTACCAATTGCAATTCCTCATGGTTTAACACTCATGTTTTCAAAGATTAACTCGAGGCCATCCTTTAAAATGGAAACACATTGTCCGCAACTTTTTTATTAAACAAAAAACATACCCAACATTTAATTGCAAGGTTTCCTTCTTCAGGGATTGCTTTCTTTCACTTCCTTTGATATAAACAGTCCTTGATATCCTATACTCTGTTTTCTTACCCCTCTAACCGACCTTAATTGATTCTCTACGGATCTATTTTTTTATTTTTTTTTTCATAATGGCGTCTCTCAACTGGGGCATCTTATATGACCTTTAAGGTTAGTTTTTGAATAATAGATTCTGCCCTTCATTCAGCGTCTCTGGTTACTTTTCAATATTTCTTACGAAGGTCGATCCTTTAAACATTATACCGTGGTCTAGTTTGTATATTCATTTTGATCATAACTTGCGTGCTATTATTATTTATTATTTTTTTCAAGTTTTTGTCGTTGTAAAAGTGGAGCATATCCTCCCACATATCTTTTATTTACAATTCGAAAATGTTTTGAAATTGCAGATCTACTGTCATTAAATCACTTGTATTCTCCAATGTAAAAAAAAAAGAATTATGGTTGCGATATAAATAATAATTTATGAAAGTTAGAATTATTATTCTTCTTGAATTATTTTGCCGGTAAAAATGCATTTCATATTGAAATAAATATTTTTATCTACTCACGGCAGCAAAATTAAACATTACTCAACCGTTTTAGGCTAGAAAGTACTATTTGGCTGATTTTTCATTAAAATCAAGTAGGAAAGTAAGTGAAACACACAGTATTTATCAGTGTGAGTCATAACATCGGTTTTGGTTTGTGTTTAGTTTTATTTTAATTTGTGTTATTTTTACTACGTTTTTATTAGCTTGCTTTCTTGTTTGTTTGCCCAGTACAAATCTTGCAATCTATTTTTAACTTACTTCCCAAGTAGCTAGACATTAGAAACTTTTAGAATAGCTCAGAACACGATGACAATGCATTATTTTAATACTTTTATCCATCTTTCAGCAAAATTTAATTCGTTTTCAGCAAATTGTTCTGTATGGAAAGTTAGTTCGGAAAAAAATCCGCAAGCTATTTTATTTGTTTTGGCATGTCCTTTTTATTTATTTTGGCATCATATTTGCAATCTTCATTTTGACCGGTTTCAAATTTATGATTTATGACAGAAAATTTAAAAACGTAGTATATCAAGAGTTCTTTTTTTTCTTGCAATTATAATTTATTTTTAACCTAAACTACCATTTTTTATCTAAATATGGTGAGTAGATAAAATATAGTATACAACAAGGCAGCAAAGGAATAATTTCTGGCCTCGTGTATTCATTGCCTCCCTCGGCAGTTCATTTTTATAGCCTGTCCTCCTGCTCGAAGGCTAACTTAATCACTCGTCAGTAAACTTCCATTTTGCTGCCTAGTCACATAAATAAATATTTTTTAACTATTAAGCCTCGTTTACACGGTGATAGTCTCTCACAATAGAACTATGATGTCAGTCAACGTCATAGAAGTATCGTGGAGGTGTACAGTCTACTGGGCGTGAGTACTCTGCCCTGATAAATCACTAAACTATCTCGTCAGATGAGATAGTTTGAGTGTTGATAGTTCTATTGCGATAGAATCTATCACATATTCTAAAAGGTGATAGTTTATGCGATAGTTGCTATCACGACAGGAACTATCGCGTCAACTATAGCCACTTAAACGAGGGCTTTAGTTTTAATGAAGTAACCTTATGACAATTATGTGAGAGTTTACTATTTCTCTCCTTTAGAATTTGCTGCAATTTAAAATTTATTATTACATAATTAACTTTAATTTAGCAATTTGTTATCTTATAAGTTGTACCTATATGATATATAGGTACGCAACCTATAAAATAAATAGGTACAGCTATATTATTTAACCATCAATTATCTTTAATATCTTAATTTCATCTATATCCCCGTTCATAACTTTTTTCCTTAAAATGATATCTTATTTTTTTCTCATATTTGTTCAATCTTTACTATCTTTAAATTGTATCTTAGTTATTTGTTTTTGGCTTTGAATTATGTAGACTTAAAAGAAACTATTTTTATGGGTAAAAAAGCAATAGTTTTTGCCTCTCGTCCCAAAGATCAGATGTGATCTATAATCTTTAGTAACTTAATAACTTATATATCTTGTTTACTTGTAAATTCTTTTCGAAGTTTCTTGGAATCATGAACTTAATCTCTATTTATTTACTTTAGTTTCCGTGAACTTTAAGAGTAATAACCTTTAAGTTTAATAACCTGCACGCGATCAAAAAAGAAGGTTAAAGAAAATGTATGTGATGGTTGCCTTAGTGCTCTGGTTGTCGTAAACCTGTCAGTCAGTTAAATCAAGATAATTATCCAACAACAAATCAAACGAACGTTCCATAAACCAGCTTGACATCAACCCGTTGACAATCCTCACCAGAATCCATCAAGATGATCTGATTAAAAAAAAAAAAAACCCATTCAACTTCTTCATCTAAGATTCACCAACCACGATCCATAAAACCGTAAATCATCAAGTTGATAAGTGCTTTTAAAGATGGAGAGAATTACCCATCAAAAAGTTCACCGAGGTTTAAAATTATCCATCAAGAATTCATCACATGTTTCCACCCAACTCTTTTATACTCATCAGGATATATATCGGTTGATAAAACAGTTTAGGTTTGAATTTTTTGTGTCATCAACATTCGACTTTTATTTGCTCCAAACCTTTTTAAGTCAATGAATGTTTAACGATTTCTTTTTTTTCTTTCAACCCCATATCTGATCATAATATATCAATTTCTTAAAACTCTCTTTGGTTTCCCTATTAAATTTCCTTTTGAAGCTGTATCAGTATTAAAAGGAAGAAAAAATTAATAGGAAGGGTGATTCTACCGCATTATCTGTCAGCAATCTCTTCATTATATTACTGCACCTTCCATACCTCGTTTTTTCCCCTACAAATTCTTCTCGATACGTTTTACAAATGTTTCTTTTTTTCCATCTTTTGTTTCAATAAGGAATCTTATAACGATATAGTGCTAAAACCAAAAAACATGATTTTCTTTTTCTACCGTATTCCCCGCTTCTTTTTTTATTATTTTCCATATCTGAAGTTAGTTAGAAGTTGAATTTCCTTGTTGGTTGTTAGCTCGTGCCTTAAGCTCCGTCTCTTAACATTCGATCCATCTACAGTTTGTATCGGATTTATAAAACGAGATTTTTTTTTAAAGATATACCGTGTTATTAAAAAGAAGAACTGAAAATGCTTTTTTCGTTCTTGATTCAAGATGACAACCTGTTGCTATTTATATAATTATGTTTAAGAATGTCTAGAATGGGCTGTGGCTTGAATTTTCTATCTTATGTAAGTACTTCGTCCCGTTCATAATTTTTTTTTTTTTTTTTGCTTTTTGTTTTGTTAGTTCTTTTTTCGAAAGGGGATGTTGTAACTAAATGCGTTAAAAGAGATAGAATTATTTGAAGGAAATAACTAATTTTATGGTCATATGGCTATTTGTGAAATAATATATTTTATGAGGAGGCAAAAGTAATATATTATTTAAGTTGTCTTTACGTAAAATCTTTAATATAGAGGTTATACATGAATATAACTGGAATCTATGTATAAATGTAAATCAATTATTACATTTGTGAAATGTTTCTCATCATCAGTGGTGACTAAATTAAAACTTTTGTTAAATAGTGATCGTTTGCTACGGAAAAGTGACAAATTAAAACTTTTCTTAAAAACTTTAGAAAAACTAGATTTTTTTTTTCGTGATACTAGGTGATATAGTTTTTGTAACCTCGAAAACTCGAAAGACCTATAGTTCAGGAGATTGCGTGCAAAAAAGAGTGTGACTGACATCAAGCTAGAATTTTGTATACAAGTTAATCTTTTAGGGCTTTTTAAGAATTGTTGTTTGCCTAAGTTCGTCTGCGGAAATAGTTGGCAGTTGGAATTTGAAAACCCCAAAATGGTGGAGAGCGGCCATGTCCTACCAATTGTGATGGACAATGTGATTTTCATGATCCTGAGTAAAATTAGTTGGAACTTCTTTATATTGTTACTCCCTTATGTATTTTTTTAGAACAAATTACTATTAAAACGAAGGGATGTATAGTCCAATGTACCTTGGGACAAAGGAATATCACAGTTCTGATTTTATAAGGGGAGTAACAATCTAAAGAAGTGCCAATTAGTTAATAGTCCGAAAATCAAGTCGATCTTAGTTTGTCCCTTGATATAGGTAAGAAATCAAAGTGGTCACCTATTAAGTGACAAACTACCATCAACTTGATTATCGGTCTACTAATTAAGTTCGTTCACAGGATCATGAAAATCACATTGTCCACCAAAGAGGAAGGGACATGGCCGCTCTCCACCGGTTTGTTCTTTACAAATGCCTATTGCCAAGCTATGTCCCATAGACGAACTTAACGTACCACATATTTTTAAAAGGTCCAAAAGATTTACTTGTTCACAAAATTTAAGCTTGATGTTAGTCAGGCACTTTTTTGCTCGCTTATCTCCTAAACTAACAGGTTAGTTATTTAAATATTACTCCAAATCAAATTGGTCACCTATCATGGGACAAACTAACATCAACTTGTTTTTCTTTCTACTAAATAATTTTGTTCTCAGGATCATTAAAGGTTATATGAGCTCCCCAAATTCGTGTTCTTCCTAATTAGAATTAGAGTTTAATTGTTTTGCATTTTGATTTTCATAGACATTTATCTATGAAGTAACTATTAAATTTTACAGTTTTATTTATGCTCAACTCTAAATTTTAATAATATATATCTATTTATAAAGATAAGAAGTAGGCAATGAACATTTAAGTAAAACCTTGTTTTTACACCTGAAATGGTTCACAATAAAATGATAAGACCACTTAATAGATGGCATTTAAAGGATTTAGAGCAATAGAAAGTATTTCGTTTAAGTCTTTCTAAAAGATAAGAATCTTAGTACCGAACAATTTACTATATAATTGGTATAATGTATATTGATGATGCATGAAGCGAAATTTTGCTATCGTGAACTTAACTTCGGAAACTTACATCAGTGTTGTAAACATTCAAGCAATAAACGAGTAACGTTTTCTAAGAAAAGCAGTAAAAAAAAACGTTACCAACATGGTATCTAATGGATTTGATAGTGACCTAACTCAGCTCCTGACTTTTGCTAAACCCAGTTTAATTGCAAATTGTAATCCTTTCACGGTTCATTGCTTTTAAATCTCTCCCTTTACATAAAAGTACTTTTCGAACTTCACGTGTTTGTGAAACAAAATAAACTATCTATTCTTGTTACAGATCCATAGATCTTATAGATTCTTCGCTCTTATTTTTTTATTAAAAAAAAAAATACGTTTACCTTTTTTGTACAAAGGTAAAAAGATTCCGTGATTCTTTTTTAACTCTCTCATATAAGTTTCGAAGTTATCTTGTCCAAGACTATGAGTTAGCTTTGATCTTGTACAAGAAGATTTAAACAAATAGGTTTAAAACGTTTATGGTTAGCGCGGATCGTTTTTAAAACCTCTTTAAATGGATCTTTACGAAGGATCTAGTTTACTGCAACCTTGTTATCTGATTGCGCGAAGCAAATAGTTTGTTCTTTCTAAAAAATACAATCGACAAAATAGGAATGTACTCATTACTAATATGCATCTCCTAAAACAGATAAACTTTCTTGTTTCACATTATCCTGAATCAAAAACAAATCCTTTGTTCTTTGCGACAATTCTTTATTAAAAACAGTGTAGTTTCATTTCTTCACCATCTGGCCGTAAAATAGTACAAATAGCCGTAGATATTAATATTGATGTGCTCAGATGTAGATGCAGTTAAAAGAGGCAGAAAAGAAAACCCGTTCTTTAGAATGATACCCATAATGCTTCCCTTATCTTCCAATAGCTCGGAAGCAATTTAATGTCATACATTAAAGCTTATATATACCTGGAACCGATATTCCCGGCTTATATATACCGTTTTATATACCTGGAATAGTTAGATTCAATTAAGAAATTACAGAATAGGAATTTAATTTTAATACAGTTAATAGTTGTAACATTCCATTTTCCATTGATTGATCATCATCATCCTTGGCGCAGCAGCTCTCAAAGAGCTCGGGCCTGCCACAAAGTTTGTCTCCAGAGGTCTCTGTCCTGGGCCACAGTACTCCATCTCCTGACTCCTATACGTCTGAGGACGTCCACCACCTGGTCTCCCCATCTCGGCCTTGGGCGTCCTCTTAAGCCTCGTTTCCATTACTACAAATTTTTTCCCGCAACATGTTGCAGACTGTTTCCATTTCAACAAACTCCTGGCACTTGTGCCGGCAACATGTTGCAGACTGTTTCCATTTCAACAAACTCCTGGCACTTGTGCCGTCAACATGTTGCGGGACAAATTTGTAGTAATGGAAACGGGGCTTTAAGAGCTTTCCCCAAGGATTTCCTTCATTCACTATTTCCACCACTCTTTCCTCTGACATTCTCTCTTGGTGGCCAATCCATCTTAGTATTCCATTACGAATTTTACTGACCCAATCAGGTCTTCTATACATATCTTATATATTTCAGCATTGTTTCGTCTTCTCCACCGATCCTCTTCACACACTGGGCCGTAGATACGGGGTAATTCCTTTCTTTCCCAGCGGCGTAGCAATTCCTCATCTTTACTGGTCCAGTGTCCATATGGCTGACCCGTATTCAATGATTGATAGTGGAATGTTACAGACACCTTGAGTCTACGATAACGTACTATTGGAGGCATTAGTAATACAAATACTGCTGAGTGCGGACGTATTAGCACCACCTTGTAGACACTGGGAAACCTACGACAGGTGAGACCTTACCCCTGTCTCTAAGAGTATGTTCGGAATCATCTAACCGGTCAACCGGATTGGTCGACCGGATGGTGGTTGTGGTAAGTGTCAAAAATGTTATGGCGGTTTGAAATAATTTTGTTTCCGAACAGGACCGGTTGAAGGCAGCGGTCAAGGTCAACCAGAAAGGTTAGAAACATAAAGAGGTTATAAATTGGTTGTTATTTGGTGTGATATGAGTTAGAAGTGAAGCTATTCACAACAATAGTTTATGCAAGTGCATAAACTATTGTGGCGATACCCCTGTAAGTTAGGTAAATCTTTATGTAGCCATTATCCCTTCTACTGAAATCTTGTTTACCCATATTAATTTGCTTGTCAGTCGCATCTTTCCCCTGAAACCTTGCACCATACTGTTCACTTCTGTAAAGAGGCTCTCTTTTGGTTTGTTACCAGCGCATCACCGATACAGTAGAAGGAGCACCTATCTCAGCTAAAGACGCTTGGTACTTTTTGTCTTTATGACCCATCTAGTGCTGTCTGAAAGGTCGCTTACACATTTTTTAAAAAGTGAAAATTGTGTTGTTGGATCACTAGCGCTAGTGCACTGATGCAATAGCATGTTGATATGAGAAAGATTCATCGGACCAATAGCTCTTTTTTTATAATTGGCTCGGCGGTGCTTCGGGAGCCAGCTAAAAATCAACCTTGTCCATATCAACAACTATCTTTAAATTTCGTGTGGGTTCACATTGTTTTTTTATGGACATTTATAGTAATAAATTATTTAAGTAATTTATTTTGGGGATGTAAATTCAGTATCAGTAATCAATATGAGAATGTATATGAGAAAGTTTTCTTCGAGATGGTCAGATTTTTTTTATTTTAAATTATTATCATAACTATATATTATAAATAAAACTGGTCTATGGCACAACAGCTTACCCTTTTTTATAATATATAATTCATTGACATAATTAATCACATTTATTTTAAAAACATGGATAACCAGTAACAAGTCAATTGAAATTAATTATATTTATATAGGAAAAAATGCAGTCCCATCAATATGTTTTTCTGGGTAAATAAAAATAAGAAAGAAACTGGGTTACACGTGCAAAATAAATAATTGCAAGCGAATTAAAAAAATAAAATGAGAAAATTAATTTTAAATAGAACGGAACAAGTAATATATAATGAATTTCTTACTTTATTAACAAAAAAATCAATAAATTATTATATTATATATATATATATAAATTGTTGTTCATTAATGAAGCGAAGTATATTATACAACATTTATTTTTGTAATTTAGATACACAATTCGAGTTTTCATCAAAGACTCGATAATACATAGCTTCGCCATTTTGATNAGACAGAGTGAGAGACAGAGAGAGAGAGAGACAGAGACATATTTACCAACTAAGCCACTCACAATATAATTAATAAATTAATTTAATAATATTAATGATTTTTTCTCAGTTTTATTATGCAACTAATTTTTTTTTGGATGTTTTAACGTAATATTTTAGGGTTTATTATTTTCTATTATAATATTTAGTGTTTATAAATCTTATTATATTTTCTTTTCGCTTTATGATATTATTTAGGTAATAAAATCAATTTGATACATAAAATAATATCACTTGAATCGATTGAATCAAAATATTCTGATACTATAAACAAAATTGATTTAATTATCTATCTACTGGTTACGGTTACTAAAAATCTTGGAATTCTGAGACATAAAATATTCTTGTTCCGGTAGCAAAATTCTGTAAGCTTGGAAGCAAATTTCTTAAAATGTAGTTTATTTAAATACGCTTCTAACTGTATAAACTGAATACTGAATAGTATTATAGCGAACAATGAGAGACCGAGTTCGCTTCCCCTCCAGGAAGGATATATTTTTATGGTAAATTTTGTTAAAATGTTAAATAATAAAATTAAATGAAACTTGAAAAAACGAGTTTATTTTAAAACGCGAAACAAACTAACTAATGAAAAATTACTGAAACAAGTAATTATCTACTCGTTTATGAGAAAGTTTCCGAAGAGTTGTATTGGGCAGATTTGTTATAAATTTGAGTACATAGAGTTTAAAACTTCGTATTTTTTTGGAGAATGATTATAGCCTTTTAAAAGCCACTAAGGAGATTTTAAGTCACTGCAATTTTATTTCGATAGATTTACTACCTATTCTAAAAATTGATATGATAGAAGAGAGAGAGAATAAAACTTAACTCCTTACATACATAAGATAAATCTACTGGGAGACAATCTTTTATTGCTACGTGTTAAAAATCTTTCATAAAAATTCCATTAAATCAAACTCGAAGAAAAATAAAAAACCATGAAATCACGAACTTTTTAAACACTAAGTCATGAACTCTTTTTACAAAACTAAATAAAAGACACATGATGAACGAATTCAAATGTAAAATAATCATAAAAGAAAATAAAATTAAGAATATATATATA